>CAMZMU010000113.1:29581011-29730263 GCA_947311845.1 Poa pratensis
GGTACATGTGTGGGTGTGATGTTTTGTTTCGTAACCTGGTGGAAATTGGTAGCTTTTGTTGTTCCAGTACATAACTAGAACTGTGTTTATGTGTTCAATTTTTGTAGCTTGTGTTGTTTCTATCACGAACCAATGTTTAATGGTTGTAGTTGCTTACTTATTACAACATTGTGTCTGGTGTGTCGAAAATGTGCATGCTAATTGTAGTTAGTCACTTTTCTTAGTTATCTTTGTTCAGCATTATGTAGTCATTCTTAATTGTTCATTACATGATTATTATCATTTAATTATATTCTTATTTATATTTATTATTTCTCATAATATTATTATTTTTTTATTATCATTTTTTCAGTTTATCATTATATCATCTTTTCTCATTATCTTGTCATGTTATCATTGATTCATTTCCTGATTATTTCTCAGTTTTCGTTTTAATTTTTCAGTCTTGTCCTCAGTCTGTCGTTTTAAATTTCTCTGTTTCGTCCTTCATTTATGAATGAGACTCAGTTATTCAGTCATGTCCTCAGTCTCTCGTTTAATTTCAGTGTCATTCTATTCGTATCATTCTACTTCTCATTCTTTATTTCATTCCTTAGTCTCATTCAAAATTCTTTTCTTAGTCTTCAGTTATCTTTGTTTGTCAATCTCAATCACAATTCTGCTCATTCTTCAGTTTAATTTTAATTATTTAGTTATGTTCTCATTCTCTTCTCAGTCTTTAGTTATCTTTGCTCATCATCCTTGCTTCATTCTTCTTTGCTCAAATTCATTATTATCAGTCTCTTATATTCTCAGTTATATCTCAGTCATAATTGCTTATTTATCTCTCAGTCCTTGATAAAATTCACTCAGTCTCTTTTTGCTCAGTCATCTTTGCTCATTCTTCGTTGGTCTCATTCTCAAACGTATTTTATTCTGAGTCTTTCTTCATCTTCTCATTTTTTTCTTATTCCCTTATGATTTTAAATTCCATAAGTTTTTTTATCATTTTATCTTAGTCAATGGTTTTCAGTTGTTGTTTTCAGTCACTTTAGGGTTTGGGGAAAAAAATGGGTAACTCTGCCTATCCAACACAATACTTAACTTGGATAGCCGGTTCCAAGCCCGGATAAAGGAGGAGGGACCATATTCGTGTTTGTCGCATCTTTCCTCTCTTCGACTTGGATTTTTTGCACTAAAACACTCCATGCCTATGATTGCAGGGAACATGGTTTCCACGTTGCAACAGTCATTCTTGGATCGAAACAAGGTACACTTTTTCTACAATCTCATAAATTATAATTTATTACACTTAAGATCTTTAAGTATCATGTCTGGTACTATGAATCGAGCACAGCCATACAGATGAATTGCATTATCCTATTCATTCTTTGTCTTCACAAAACTGCTGAATCCACTTGCTGGTCCACACTACTGATGCCTTGGAGCTCCTGCTGATGGTCTTTAGTAGTATTTTTTGCTTTCGTTTTACGGGAACTAGCATTCGTTCCTGACAACAAAGTAATGTGACCGCATTCAGTAACATATTAATTCGCAATATAGTACAGAAAAAACATATTTTTTTCAGTAGTTTCTTTGTTTCCCATACCTGTTGGAACACTTTTGTGGTTCTCTTGGGGAGGTGCATTTTCTAGGAGATGCTGCTGGTCTTCATTAGCTCCTTTTCCTTTCCTTTTCCTTTTTGTAGTGTTAGTTCCTGACAGCAAAGTTTATGTTTTTCGCATTCAGGAAATTTTTTATCTCAATATAGTAACACAATATAGTTCCATACCTGTGGCTACCACTGTTGGATCCTTTTGCTGGTTTGCGGAGGTAGATGCATTTTCTCCAAGCTGTTGCTGGTCTTTATTAGCATTTGTTGCTTTCCTTTTCCTTGTTGTGTGTTAGTTCCTGATAGCAAATTTTATCTTAGTCATTCAGCAACATGTCATCACAATATTAATCCAAGCAACTTATTTTTTTTAGTTCCCTAGTTCCATACCTGTGGCTTTCTTTTTCCTGTCCCTTTTCCTCTTTGGGAGGTCGAATTCCAAGTGCAAAAAACTCACATTTCTTTATCGTGTCCTTCTCCCCACAGTGGCTGCATCTGTAGAACGTTCCCTCCTTTATTCTCTCTTTGTTTTCAACCTGGGCCGCCCCTTTGGGTCAACAACATCTGGATCAAGTAGCTGTTTGTTGAGCCAGTGTCATCAGAACGTTCCAAATTTATCAATGTTCTTGCTGAACTGTGTTGGTCATTTGCTGAATTTTCTTCAGTTTCAGTATCAATTATTGCCAATGCTGCATCTATTCTGGGTATTTCTTGTAGCAAGTATTGGTATTTCCTTCGTTTTTTGAAGCATTAGAAGCTGTATGACCAAGCATCCTTGATAGAATATTATATCTTAGGGCGGTGCTATCATCATTCGGGGGTGGGGGCAAGATGGTTAAACTATACATAGAAAAACGAGAAAGTTTGTTTGTAAATGATAGTTGGTTCAACACTTTTTCATACCTGATCAAGCTGAATGCCGTGGAACATCCCTATGTCCCATGGATTATCGATCTCACCGCCTTGGAAGGTAGAAGAGTGTCCTTGGGGGGTGTCCTGTTTTTTGAACATCAGCGTTTAGTTTGCATTTTTTTCATTATTATTTTTGAAATCAGTCCTAGTAAAATTCCAAGTTCTTGCAACCAACAGTCATTTGTCATTTTTTCCATGCTTGATGTACAGATTATTGGACCTAAGCAAGTATGGGAAATCATGTACATGCCATGCACTAACCTGAAAATCAAATGAGTTGTTCTCTTTCTGCCCCCCATGTGTGCTCTTATCCCAGTTTGGCCTTGAGGCATCATTCGTCTCTGTTGTTGGTAATTGGTAGCTCCAACCTGTCATTTTGAGTCATTTGGTTTTAAATTAAAACCATAGCATTCCGTGGTGTCTGCTTTGTCTTTTTAGCTGCATTTTACATTATTTTCCTACCAAGTACCTGATTACTTGCTTGTTCCTGGGACGTAGGTTCCGTGATACCACCAAGGAGGAACCTAGTTAAGAGAAACCTTCCTGCATTATTTCGTTACAAAAACCACTGTGAGTTTACATCTCTGAATAGTTTTCATTACTAGCAAAAGAAATGCACAATTCAATTTTGTTCTCCTTTTTTCACGCACCTGGGTAAAGAAATCGTCCTGGACATCAATTGTTCTTGTGAAGCTTTGCGTGCAGACACCTGATGCAGTATGCTGTTTGCGAATGGTAGCAGATCAGTCAAAAATAACCTAGTGAGCATGGCGTATGTTTTGCGGATGGAGGCACTGGTGGGGGATGGAGGGGGGGGGGAAGTTGTTTTCTGAACATGCCTGCGTGAAGTACCCTGAGATCCAAAGGTGTGATCACATCTTGATGTTGTTGCTGCTTCTTGTTTCTTCTGCTTCATTCCCATCCTCTATCCTTCTGTGGTTTGGATCGTGATCCTCCTTCTCTTCCTCAATTCGTGAATCAATGGAGTTCCTCTTCTCTCTGGTTATTCTTTCCTTTTTTTTTTTTTTCTCGTGGTTGCAGCGTGCGACGGCTGATTTGGTGTTTTCGTGGGGAAGAAGAAGGTGGCCTTGCTTGGGACTGGTTTGGTGGGGGTTTTTTTTAGGAGAATGTTTGGTGGGTTTGTGGGCCCGAATGACTTGGGGAAATACTGACCCAGTTTTCACAAACAGAGGCCCAATTGTTTTTTTGTCTCAGCCCACGTTTGCAGTGGCAGGGAATCAAGGGTGGTTTTTTTCTCATTAAATGAAGGGAATCCAGAACTGACGGGCCAGAAAAACCGGGGCGAAAACCGTGACGGGAAATGAGCAAACTCAAGACAGGCCAAAACTGCGGGCAGAATGAGAGAATCTATTCCCCTGTTAAAAAAGTGACTTATGGCAGATTGGATTTTCAGCTAGCTGATGAATAGAGAGTCCCTAAACAAATAACCTGGCGGTGAGTCGATTGTAGTGGGATGTGCAACAATCGGGCAGCACTATCATCGGTGGCCCGTACTAGCCTGGCTGCCTTGGAAGCTGCCAATTAAGTCCAGGTCCGGCGGCTTGCGAACTGGAACAGCGGGGGCGCAGCAGGCAATCCAATCAGTATTGCAGCTAGATCGATCCAGGCAAATGGGGAATAAAATCAGGCCTCCACGATCACTGTATGTTGCCTAATCAGTTGCAGACATGGGCTGCTTTTTTGGGCTTTGATGCGTGTAGAGTTTACACGGCGAACGCAGAACGGCAGCAGCGGCGTGCGGGGAGCACCCTATGCCCTAGCATCGAGATGAGGAGACGGAGAGGCAGGAAAGCAGGCGTAACTTTCCATCGATCCATCGATCAGATTGATCGGTTGGTCTGCCGTCTGCGTCCATACTCTACGATACAATGGGCTAATATCTCTACTATTACGTACTGAAAATTGTTTGGGGGGAGCACCCCCCTGATCCGCCCCTGGCCGGCACCGTCGTGAAGCTTGGCGACGCATGCCTCCAAATCGCGGGAGTTGAGTAGGAAGGATAGGATCCCCTCGGGGGATGCCGTTCGCGGTGTCGCTGCTGCTGGCAATGGTCATGTTCGGATGGTACTACGGCCGGCAGAGGAAGGCGGAGTAAGAGATGTCGAACAAGGTGACACTGGAGCGGCTGAACACGACGGACTGCGCAAACCGGGCGGCGCCGTGCGCAAGGCCCTGAACCAGTCACGGCACGCGTGCTGGAAGGTTGGACGTGGATGCTGGATAGGAGCGGGTGCCGGAGCGTCGTCTGCCAAACCAAGGATGGCTGGCAGGGAGTCGCGCATGGTCGCCGCCCCGGCACGGAGCATCTGCTTCAGTTGCACACGGTCACCTCCTCATCCGGGAGCTCCGTCTGGCACGGCGCGACCTCTTCCAGAGCAAGGGCCGCGAAGGCGTTGCGGGTCGAGGAGACGAGAGACACGGAGAGCGGCGGGAAGTTTGCTGGAGCAGCAACCGCGACGCAGCCGTGCTCGCGGCCCTGGCCATGACTGCGGGAGCGGTGGCGAGAATCGGACGCCCTGCTGCCCATGCTGGGTTGCCTGCGCCCATGCCCGTGTCGGCCTTGCGAAGCGCGGCTGTCGTCATCCTCTCGTCGTCGGAGCTGTCGAGGCTGTGGTGAGGTCATGGGGCGCGGTCGTCGCAGCCATGTCGGCTCCTGCGGGAGTTCTCAGGGCGGGAGCGGCTGCGTCCAGAGACGCGGCGATCCCCATGCCGGTCCCGCCAGATCGCTGGCATGCCTGTCGCGGTCGTCGCGGCGCCGCCTGCCGTCCGTGGAGCGCCGGTCGTTGCGGCGCCGCACCAAGGGACGGGATGGCGCAGGAGGCACGGCAACCATGCTAGCCGGTGCACCATCCACCACACCGAGGCGCCGCCGTCGATGGTTGGAGCGCCGGAATAGTCCCCGACTCGATCGTGTCAAGGTGCAGCAGCTTGCGTGGACGAGGTTCTACGGGGCTTATAGCTCCTGTGCGACGCTTCTTCTCGTAATGTGAAAATGCGACGTTGTTGGATACAATAGCTCCCGTGCGACACATACTCGAGCATATAATAGCTCTCGTGCGATAGCGAGACTAAACCGCAACGGACAAGTTTAGTCTGGCGGGACCCACCTCAGACAGCGCCCGTTAAGACAGCGGCAGCTCCCCTGTTGCCGACCGTTGCCGACCGTTGCCCCTCGAGCCTAGCCCTCCTCTCGCCCCTTCTTCTCCGGCGACTCCGCTCCGCATCCGCCCCGCAGTGTCGATGGCGTCGAGCTCCGCTTCCGCCCGCAGTCTCGATGGCCGCGCTTCGGTCGAGTGCCGCTGGGAAGGTGCCCTGATTGCCCACGGACGGCGCCCTTGAAGCGGCTGGTTGCCACGACCGACAAGAATGGCAACGCCGGGCGCGAGTTTTGTGAAATGCGAGAGCAGGCCAGAGCTGGGGAAGGTGAGATATGCGTTTCCCCTCTCCCAATTTCGTTTTATTGTTGTCAATTTTGGGTTTTCATCCGATTTGGGAATATTTTCAGGATCTTCTGCCATGCGAGCATTTCGAGTGGCTTGATAGGTACATCGAGAGGGTGGGAATTGTCCCTGGGGTTGGTACGGTGGATGGCACATCTCTGGGACACAATTCCTCGTCGGCGGCGGAGCAATTGGGAGCAATTGGGGTTGGTGGTGGGGCGGTGCAGAATGGCAATTCGGATGGGGTTGCGGAAGTGAAGGAGGAGTTGAAGAAGATGAACAAAAAGCTGAAGCATCTTGTAAATCTGAAGAAGCAGAGCAATCTGATGGCTGCCATTTTTTATTTTTGTGCAATTACTCTTGGAGTTGTCTATTTGCTTATCATTAGTCATTGAACATATGTAATATGTGTTGCAGTTAGATTGACATGAACAATTTATTTATGGCTAAGACTTTGGAAATGCATCACGAATTTGGTTTGTTTCAGTTTGCATGTGTGTGCAATGTTCAGTTTAGTAGAAGAAAAAAATAGACAACGACTAGGAGAAAAGGCCAGGCCCATTTAAAACCTAGGCAGGCCCAAAGTTAAAAGAAGTGCTTTCGGCAAAAAAAAAAAAGGACGTGCACACTCTAGGCCCAATAATAAAAGGATGCTTGTTTTTTATTGTACTTATGTTATTTCGTTTATTCCTTGCATCCTATTTCAGCATGTCTATACAAAATAATTTTTGGTTTAAAAGTTTCCAAGTTTCTATTGGGTAAGTGTGAATTTTTCTTAGTGGAAAAATATTGAGTCAAAATTAATTTATATTAAAGCATGTTTTAATGATTTTATATTAAAGTATATAAAGATTAATTCAAATAAAGTGAGACTTTGTATTGATACAACATAGGTAGAATATATGCTAAGGAAATAAATCTGGCTGTTTTGGAGATGGTCAAAAAAAGTTGCTTAGAAATAGAGTCGTTTCCCCTAGCTTTGGAGCACTTTTGTAGCACATTTTCGGTGACCATGAGTGTGGCTCACAAAATGGCACATTTGTAGCACATTGTTTCTATAAATGTGTGGCTCTATGTGTGTAAGTCATATTTTGGGCACCCTTTTTTCATAAATGTGTGGCTCTATGCTTGGATTATTCCAATAAAATAAAATTTTGCTTAGAGGCACACATAGAGAGCACATAGAGGCACATGCACATCTACACATCTGCATGCAAAGAATATTACTTGGTCGTTCAACATATCAAACAATGCAAAGAGCAAATTTGAGTTTTCAACGGAACAAACATATTGGGACGAACAATACATATAGGACATATATGCCCAAGCAAGAAACAAACCGAAACAAACATGGAAATAAACTAGGACGGCAAACAAACATGGAAAACAAACATGGAACAACTCCTTGTTGACTCCTCATTGGCTCCTACTTGGGGGTGGCTCACTCGTCGTCCTCCATGAAAATAGCATAGATGCGACGCTTTTTTGAATCGAGAGGTGCACAGCAGTGCAGGGCGGGCTACGTCGAAGGCATGCATGCAAACGGGGGGCAACGGGCGGCGCATGCATGGGAACGGGGCCCGCGTCAGTAGCTCTCCCGCTCATGCATGCAAACGGGCGGGGAAACGGGTGGAAACACACGAAGTCAGACGCTCGTACGCCTGGTCCATGCACCGACTCATTTTGTGTCGTCGGATATTATGAACGGTGCAGATCGAACGCACGGGGCCGATCCAAACCCCAGCGAATCAACCAATCAGCGCTCCACGGAATGCTAGCCAATCAGAGGGCAGAACCAGCGCATACACGGATCGCACACGCGGTTTCGCGTTTCCGCGGTTTTCGGGGTTTAGAGGGGTTTTGAGCTAGGGTTTCTGTGACTAGGGTTAGGGATAACTAATTTAAAAAATCAAAAAAATATAAAACTTGGGCACATAGTCTTATTATGTTGTATAGCAAGCAAAAAAAAATAAAAAATAAGGTTTGCATCCTTTTTTAACGAAAAAACCTTAAATGAAGTGATAGACCTCGAACACTTAGGGTTTAGCATAAGTAATTCAAAAAAATCAAAATATTATAAAACTTGTGCACATAGTCTTATTATGTTTTATAGCAACAGAAAAAAAATATATACATGGTTTTATACATTTTCACGAAAATGCTTTCAACAAAATGTGATTCCTTGTACAATGTAGTATGGATTTCGAAGAAGATAGGATGTGTGTTCTAGCGACTAGGGTTAGGGATAACTAATTTAAAAAAATCAAAATAATATAAAACATGGGCACATAGTCTTATTATGTTGTATAGCAACCAAAAAAAAATATAAATAAGGTTTGCATCCTTTTTTACGAAAAAAACCTTAAATCAAGTGATAGACCTCGAACACTTAGGTTTTAGCATAAGTAATTCAAAAAAAAAAAATCAAAATATTATAAAACTTGTGCACATAGTCTTATTATGTCATGTCTTAGGAGGTCATTTGAAAAAACACACTTTTCATGACTATGAGTCTAACTTAACAAAAGGGCTCGGAATGATCAGCTAACATACATATTTGAGTTGAGGTATCATTGAAACATCATACCCCAGCCTAAATTCCAACTTTATTTGAGTTTTTGAGGCAGAAGGCAGAGAAGGACAGGGATTTGATTAAGCAAGAGAAGAGGAAGTTGGAGTGTATGGTTGCCGATCTTCTGAAACAGAAATCCAACTTGGGGGCTAAGTTGTAGAAGATCAAAGATATATGTGATGAGCAGAATCATTGGCTTCATCATGTGTTGTAACAGTTATTGTTTATCTGAACAAGTAGTGGTTGTATTTCAGTATGGTTCTTGAACTAGTAGCTGTTGAATTTTAAGAATGTAGTTATTGATACTATATAGCACATTTCCGACGATGATGAGTTGTACCTCACAAAAGGGGCTAAGTTCTTGAACTAGTAGTTATTGATACTATATAGGTAGAATAGATGCTAAGGTAAATTTTCAAGCTGATTTTGAGAATGTCGAAAAAAAGTTGCTTAGAAATGGGGTCGTTTCCCCTAGCTTTGGAGCACATTTGTAGCACATTTCCGACGATGATGAGTTGTACCTCACAAAATGGTTAGGATTAATGAACTAACGTGCACAATAGTACATAAATCATTGAAACATCACAGAACAAACGAATCAACTCCAGAAATTTTGAAAAGTTGTTCAATTTTGAATTTCGGTTCAAATTTGAATATCGGTTCAAATTCAAAAAAGTGAAACTTCGTATTTAGTGGCCGTTGTTTTAAGGTGGGCCTTTGCTCAGCCCAGCCCAACTACACCGTCGTGGGACCCACTGTTGTCGCCGAGCTATTCCCCACTTCCCTATTTATCCACGGAATCGTGTCGCAGCGGAGCTATTCCCCACTTTCTAGATCCGCCGCCGCTATCACTCACTCGCCGCCGGCGACCACAAACCACCCATACGCGTACAGATCCGGCACCGCCGAAAGAGGATGTGGAGGGGTGGCCGTCGCGGTGGTGGTGGAAAGCGGCGGGCTACCTTCGACGAGGAGCAGAACAACGGGTCGCCTCCGATAGGGGTCGCATGCGCGGCTCGCCGAAGCCGGCGTTCTACCGCTGGTTCGCGGGCGCGGGAAGCTCCTCCGGCGCGATCGCGGGCGGGAAGCTCCTCCGGCGTTCAACGGGCCCGCGTACAACTGCCGCCGCCGAAGATAGAGCCGCAGGACGACGCACCGCGCGCAGGACGCGTCGGCTTCCTCCCTGGGCACTTCGTCGAGGACGACGACCTGCCCCAGGTGTTAGAGGGGCTGTTAGAGCGCACCAAGAAGGAGGATGAGGACCTCGCCGAGCGCCGCCGCATGATTGAGGAGCTCAATGAGCTCCGCTACAGGCAGGCTCTCCATGATTCACTCCACGTGGTGGTGGACCTCGTCTCTGACTCCGACTCCGACTGAGGCGCCGACGCCGCCGCGCCCCGGGGGCTCCGATGAGCCCAATTTTGGGTAAAAGGGGTAGAGAAGCGGCGACATCGATCCAACGGGCGCCCCGTAGCTACTAGGAACTAGCCAAGATGAACTAGCCTAGATCTGTTGTGTGTTGTGTTTTGGAATCATGTAAGTGTGTGGGCAACTATGAACTATGTAAGCACTGTTATATGCAATGTGATATGAACTAGTATGAACTACATTGTTATTTGCATATGAACCCTAATTCCCAAATCGGATGAAAAACATGAAATTGGAGAGAGCAACATGAAATTGGGCGAAATTGACAGAGGATATTGCGGCCATGGAGTGTGGGAGCCTGAAGCGGAGCTCGTCGCCGGAGAAGAAGAAGAAAGGGAGGCGGAAGCAACGGTCGGGTTCGGGCACAGAGATGGCTCCGGCTCCATTTTTTGTACGAGCTGGGAAAAATGGGTCCCACACGGTGACGTGGTTAGGTTGTGGTCCCGTGCTCAGAAGACATCCTGTGCTGACGTGGATAAGTTCTGGGTCCCACCTGGCTCACATAATCCTAACTGCTAACGATCAGTTGTG
This sequence comes from Poa pratensis, assembly GCA_947311845.1. Taxonomy (NCBI): domain Eukaryota; kingdom Viridiplantae; phylum Streptophyta; class Magnoliopsida; order Poales; family Poaceae; genus Poa; species Poa pratensis. The sequence goes on from CAMZMU010000113.1 coordinate 29,591,507, forward strand.
TTTAAGGGCCATGTCGGGACCGGGCTATTTACGTATGCAGATATGTCGCAGTACAGCTATTCCCTCGAACGATGTCGGTCCCTTTCAAATTACGATGAAAGATGTCGCATGTGAGCTATAAGCCCGGTTCTACGATGTCGTGGATGTGTACAACGGTGCCAAACCGTATAGCCCGTCTAACCAGCCCGCACCTCAGCTGCAAGCGGGAGCGGCCCGGCCGTGGCGCCCGCTTTGCCAAGTCCACCTATCTGTGTATGCGGGAGCCCACGGTTCAGACTGGAATTAAGTGGGGTAAGCGTGCCGGCCAGCGGTAGCCGCATAGCCCTCATGGCACGCACGGAGGGGAACCAGTGGTGAGCTTCTGCCGTCGCCGGAGCGCCGCCATGGCTGCCGTTCGCGTCGCACGCTGGAGATGAGGCCGCTGCGCGTGCGCATCGCCGACAGCGGCGGCAGCACCATCGCCGCCCGGATCCCGGTCAACGTGGGGATCCTTGACGTGCAGGACGGCGTTCATCCAGGCCATCCATGGCGGAGTGGAGGCGGTAGGGCGGGCGGCAGAGCACGGGAGGAGCTGGAGGACGCGAAAAGGTCGCGCGATGGAGGAGCGCCGAACGCACGGCTGGCGGCGGCCCCGGGCCCGATCTGGGCCGAAGGGCCGCAGCCTTTCTGTTCCAGCGAGCAAGCGTCGTACGCGGCGAGCGCGGCGCCGCAACGAAACGAGGCCCATACGCAGCTAATACGCGGCATACCGCATAAGCGTAGCGGCGTACGCGCGAGAAGCCGCGTGCGTCCCGCTTGCAGCCTGACCCGCACCAAACCGTCATATAACCTCATATCGTAACAGTCTAAACCAAGTCAATCCAATCAAAACCGGTAGCGACGGTGTGGTGTGAAGAACCAGCTGAAACACACGTCAGCAAATACAACCCTCTACACGCTCCGGTGACCATGTATGACACACTCGCGCGTATTTGGTGACCGTAACTCGCGTATAACTGTGTACGATGATGAAATCAAGTAATAAGCTTAAATACATTGACCTTTGATGGATTTTACTCTTGTAATAAAGTAGCACATGAGCACACAGCCCTAGGCTCAGCTCAGATGAATGCTAGTACCGTTTGGCTGGACTATGCTCCAGACGTTGTAGATTGTGTACTGGTCAGTGATTCTGCTGGACCAAGTTAATGGAATCGAGAGGTTCCCGTAAAAAAAAAAAAGCCTGCTGCATGCTTGTGAGAGACACGTTCTCGTGAAGCAAATCGTAGCCTACTTTGCTAGCATACTAGGAAAATTTCGCGCGGCGACACCGCCGCGCCCGTTGCATTGCTTTGCGTAGTGCATTAGATGCATCGATGTAATTTTTTCTTATAATTGGTTTCCTTTGTATGGAGTGTTTTTATGCTTGGGTAGTAATACATGCAGGGATGAAATGTATACATAGGATTACATAGATAAATGTGGTTGCATTATTAAAAATGATACATGTAGAAGTACCTCATATATAGTGGCACATTACAGGAACATAAAATATATAATCTAGCTCTGGATGGTAAAACTGCTACAGATAACTTCCTTATTATAAAAGGAGAACCAAATACTAAAAGGGCAACATCAAGTGGCAGGAGTACTGCAGCTTAATGTCTACATCCGTGATGTTCTTCTAATGTTGCTCCGTTGATGTATTTGGTGGCGGTGGAAGATAAAAATTCGAATGAACGTGACCTCACCCAGAGGAGATCAAAAAATGAAGAATCTTATGGCTGAATCTCTAAATCAGCTAGATACACTGTGCTTTTCTTATGCAAAAGAAGCAACATGAATGTATTGTGAGAACAACTGCACTTTCTGAATAGAACTGCTGCAATAATTGTAAAAATATGCCGAAAGTTGAAATTCACATGCTCATTAGTAGGTCCTCTCCACATAAGAATATCGTCAGAAAAATATACGGACAATCGCACACAATGATAGACGTGGCAAGGCTGAGGTCAGAAAAATACATCTATACATTTAAAGAACAACCATTGCACTAAGCACACATGAAATTATGTGGTGTTATAACCAAACAAAACATATAGTGGGGTATATGGCAGAAAGTTGAAAGCGCTCTAAATCATAAATGCCAATTGTCTATCTATATACAAAGTCTATCTATCCTGCCTTTTGCGTATTGCGGGAAAAGAGATTTACTTAGTTTTATCCAATGTTGACCGAAAGAAATAAATTAACAACAATATGAAATTAAATATGTAAGGGAGGTAAAAGTAAAAAAAAGATATAGTAGGGGATAATTAGGGAGTATAAATAAATAAATAATTTTGAAATCGCTATTTGTGCGCAATGTTCGTAAGAAGAAACGTGGAAAAATAAACAATAGGGGAAAATTAAGACGGAGAGAAATCTATTAGAAGCCAAAAAGAAAAAAACCTGTTCATAAGGGTGAGGGACTGGTCACGCATGACCGGAAAAATAGATAATGTTCGTGAAAAGAAGTGCGGGGAAGAAAATAGGTTTAAACTATAAGGGGACAAATATATTAGGAGGAGAAAAAATTGTTCGATTGTACCGGAGGAACGATTTGCAATTTGGGGAAAACGCGGGGACTTTGCTGGGAAAATGTTTTATTCCGGAGGCCAGCTCACATTTTTTGGAAAGCGTGAGGACTTTTCTGAAAAAAATGGGACGCGGGGACTTTTCTGCGAAAATGTTTATTCCAGAGGACCGATTAACAATTTTTGGAAAACGTGAGGACTTAACTGGGAAAAAGCGGTACATCTATATGTCCGTCGAAATAAAAAGGTTAGAACATGGAAGTTGTTTGGTAGGGCGATATACATCTACTCGTGAGAGGCTGAGTGCGACGAATTTGGTAGAATGCGCCAAATGTTTTTGCGTACATGGATCCAAAATTAAGGAGCTAGAGTCGACAAAACTCGAAACCGATCATGGAGTGGAACCTACTTGTCGACGCGCATATATTTCGCGTATATGTTTTCGTCAAATGATTTTTGGGAAAAGATTTTCTGGGGAAAACAGGAAAACAAAAAAAAAAGTGCTACAGTACACGCGGGGTACTGTAGATGTACGTTATTGTAGCACCTACAGTACCCGGTGACGTGGGCGCCTCCACAGCTCGCTGAGGAGGTCAGCTTTGATATATTGACTAGGTGAATTTAGCGCGGCGCACGCCGTGCCTTTGGTGTGAAATTGTTATAGGATTTATTTCGCTTAAATACATGTGTCTAAAATATGATCGTGGGGAAGAAGTCTAAAAATTTGTGCTCACAAATTATGGTGGAAAATTTGTTCACCACGGGAATAGTTTATTTTTCACATGAAAGTTGTGTTGGAAAGCTAGCCTTTTTTTATGAGACGGGAAATATTAAAATTTGCAAATTACAGTCGAAAATTTGTTCTCGATAGAAAAGTTTCCTACAAAATTACCGTTGGGAAACTACGTTTAAAAACTTGTGTCGAAAGTGTCTATGGGGTCGAGAAATGTAAAAATTTGTAGCGCACAAATTGCAGTCACAATTTTGTTCGCCGTTAGCTTAAAGAAAGTATCACCGGAAAACTACGCTTAAAATTTGTGTCGAAAATATGAGCGCGGGAAAGAAATTTTAGTTTTTTTGTAAAAGTGAAAATTAGGGAAAAATAAGATGGTACTTTTTGTTGTTCATGTGAAAAGTGTCTTGACACTGTAGTGAAGAAGCTGCCATTGGGAACGATGTTTAAAAGGTGTGTTAGAAATGTGAGCAATTCACTGTCACTGTAGCTTGATGTTCGTAAAAAATTGTGGTTCACAAATTGCAGGGAAAAAATTGTTTGCTAGAGAAATTATAACTGCAAAACTATGTTTTTTTATATGAGATGGAAAATATTGAATTTCACAGATTATAGTTAAAATTTTGTTCTCCGCAGAAAATTACCTAAAAATTACCGTTAGAAAACTACCTTTAAAAAATTTGTGTTGTAAATGTCTACGGGTTCGAGAAATCTAAAAATCTGTAGCTCACATATTGCAGTCAAAAATTTGTTCATCGTTAGTTTAAAGAAACTACCACCAGGAAATTATGCTTGAAAGGAGTGTCAAAAATATGAGCGTGGAAAAGAAATTAAATTAGGGGAAAATAAGATCCGGTCAAAAATTTGTTCGCCGTGGAAAAAATATCTTAAAGAAACTATTAACAGAAAACTTTAAAGAAACTATTATCGGAAAACTTTGCGTAAAAGTTGTGTCGAAAATGTGAGCGCGAATAAGAGATTTAAAACTTTGCAAAAGTGTGAATTAGCAAAAAATAATATTTGTGTGAACAGTACCGGGCTCTCAGCTCTTCAAATCCATGCTCCTTAATATATAAAAGAGCCGCGCGGCATGATAACCCACAAGTATAGGGGGTGTATCGTAGTACTTTCGATAAATAAGAGTGTCGAACCCAACGAGGAGCAGAAGGTGTTGACAAGCGGTTTTGATGAAGGATTCACTGTAAATGCTCACAGACAAGTTTTTAGGAGTTTTTGATATGACAGATAAATAAAGTACAAGTAAATAAAATGCAGTAATAATAGTTGCAGCGAGTGGCCCAATCCTTTCTACAGCAAAGGACAAGCCGGTTGTTGTACTTATAATGACCAAACGTTCTTGAGGACACACGGGAATATTGTCAAGTGCTTTCGCTTCATATAGTTGATTAATCTTCATTGTTTTGATAAGTGTTGTGTGGGTGAACCTATGCTAATGCACCGCCCTTCCTAGGACTAATACATACTTGTGATTATACCCCTTGCAAGCATCCGCAAATACAAGAAAGTAATTAAGATAAACTAACCACAGCCTTAAACTTTGAGATCCTGCTATCCCTCATGCATCGATATACCAACGGGTGTTCAGGTTTCTGTCACTCCGGCAACCCCACAATTGGCAAACGAATACACAATGCATTCCCCTAGGCCCATAAAGGTGAAGTATCATGTAGTCGACGTTCACATGACACCACTAGAAGAATAACACCACAACTTAAGCATCAAACCATTAAATATTACTCAACATAGTTCACTACTAACATCAAGACTTCTCCCATGTCCTCAAGAACTAAACGAACTACTCACAAGACATCATACGGAACATGATCAGAGGTGATATGATGATGAATAACAATCTGAACATAAACCTTAGTCCAATGGTTTCACCCAATAGCATCAATAACAAGAGTAATCAACACCGGGAGAGTTTCCCCTATGAAATAGACAAGATTCAGCCCTAGATGTTAAACGGAGACGGGGTGCAGCGGCGGTGATGATGGTGTTGGCGGTGGAGATGATGATGATGATGATCCCGATGAAGTCCAGCTCGATGACGGTGATGATGGCGACGATTTCCCCCTCCGGGAGGGAATTTCCCCCGGCAGATTTCTTCCTGCAGGGGAGCTTTTCGCTCTCTGGTGTTTTCCGCCTCGTGGAGGCGGCGGAATATTTCGATGGCCGTCCCCTCTGTGTTAGGGTTCCGAGGGGGTCAAGTACGCGAAGGGGGAACGGCTGAGGTGGGCCAGGGCCCCCAAACCACCTGTCGGCGCGGCTGGGGGCCCCCGCGCCAGCAGGTGAGGAGGGCCCACCTTGGCCCATCTCAGCTCCCCTTTTGGCCTCCTCCATCTTCTGGTAAAATAGGAACTTCCATATGTCTCCTTCGATTTATTGATCTTCAGAAATAGTGCATCTCGACGGTGCTTTTTCCAGCAGAATCCTGACTCCGGTGTCCAATTCTCCATTATTCATCAAACATGCAAAATAGGTAAAATAACATAAGTAACACTTCTAAATATGAAATATATCGATGAATAGCAGTAAATTATGATATAAAATAGTGATGCAAAATGGACGTATCAACCCCCCCAAGCTTAGACCTCGCTTGTCCCCAAGCGAAAACTGAGCTCAGTAAACATGACCACAAGTTTATGGAGCAAAGTGTCGATAAATAAAATACGGACAAGAAGCATCACATTCATTGATACACAAGTCATTCTAGACAGCAACTTCCCTTCATATAATCTAACTTGAAATAAGTAAAGGGAACCACGATGAAGTGCATAAAGAGAACCATGATTGGTGAAGGCAAACTTAAACTCTTGGTCAGAGAACAATTAACAGATCATACTTATCTTTCGAGAAGAGTCTTTATATCAGAGCTTATATAGCAGAACTTACATGCCTTAATCATAACAGTCTCCTTACAGTCATTGATAACTTTCAAAGTTATATTCATTCGGATAAAAGCTATTGTGCGAAACAAGGAAATGAGAGATATGATTAGAAGTATCAACACATATAACTAATTGGATCTCAACAACTCAAATGCTTGCTTGAGATAGAGAGGAATGGGTTTACTGACTCAACAATAATGTAAAAGATAGGCCCTTCGCAGAGGGAAGCAGGGATTAAATCATGTGCTAGAGCTTTTAAGTTTTGCAAAGCATATAGAGAGTATGAAAATAGTTGTTTGAGCTATGTATGTCGTTGTCAACGAATCGTAGTAAAGTGAACACTAACCCCTTGTCAACCAGACTTTCAAGAGCGGCTCCCATGAAGGACGTTATCTCTACCAGCAAGGTAGATCATCCCTCTTCTCTTTTGTTTACACATGTATTTTAGTTTCTTTATAGTTGACACTCCTCCCAACCTTTTGCTTACACAAGCCATGGCTAACCGAATCCTCGGGTGCCTTCCAACATTCACATACCATGGAGGAGTGTCTATTTGCAAATTAAGTTGCTTACTGATAAATCAGGGCAAAACATGTGAAGAGAATTATTAATGAAAGTTGTAGTTAATTGGGACTGGGCACCCCATTTGCCAGCTCTTTTTGCAAATTGTTGGATAAGCGGTGTATATGCCACTAGTCCATTGGTGAAAGTCTGTTTGACAAAAGTGCTAGAGAAACTCTACAGAACCCTCATGAGCTAATAAACAGTGACACAAAACTAGGAGTAATAAGTTTTGAATAATTTAAAGGTAGCACATGAAGTATTTACTTGGAATGGCGCAAAATACCATATAGTAGGAAGTTATGGTGGACTCGAATGGCAATGGTTTGGCTCAAGGTTTGGATGTATGAGAAGCATTCCCTCTCGATACAGGTCTTTGGCTAGCAAGGTTATGTAGCAAGCATAAGAGTTGAGGGATACAAACAATTATACAAGTGATAAGAATAATCATGCAATCTTCCTTAGAAGCACAAATAGTTTAACTTAAGAATACTAAGCTTATGAGCTACAAAGAAAGAAAGATCATGGAATAATATATTTGCATGCACTCCCTCTCTCTACTTAAGTCTCAAAGTATTGTCTACTACTGACCAATGCTAAGTTTGCCAAAACCAAAAAGATTAACTTGGTGCTCTAAAAAGTGATCCCTATACTAACAACAAGGTTATCAATATGAAAGAGAATTGCAAGCTAAAATAAAGTATGCAGAAAGTAAATGATAAAACTTCTCATTAATATTTCATAACGGCAACTCACACCAAGGGATACATAGATAACCAACTAAAAGAGAGATACTTCCACATTGCAAACCATCATATAAGATAACTTCCCTACTCACGATATGACTTTATGGAAAAGTAAAAGGTAAAGATAATGATGTGATACCGCGGCACTCCCCCAAGCTTGGAACAAACCAAGGGGATGCCAATACTTGATGAATTACTCCTTCGGTGGTGGTGGATTGTTGATAAGCTTATCAACCAGCTCCTTCAGTTCATCAATCTTGTAGGTGAGGGCGCGAATCAGCTCAGAGTTGTGTTCGATGCGATTCATAAACTTGTCAGACTGCGAGTCCCAACTCTTGGAGTTGTTTCCCCACTCCTCAGCAGCAGAATCCCTCTTTCCTGTATTGTTAGAACGATCTATATTCCAACCACTAGGCAACTCAGCCTCCGGGATCCTCTCAATTTGATGCTTATGGATAAGAGTATGGAAGGGGTTATTTATGCCTGGGGAAGATGTCCTGGGAGCCAAGAAGTGTCGTGGAACCTTCCCTCCGGTGCTCATCCGCGCCCTTGCCTGGGCTTGAATGGATTTGCCACCACTCCGATGCTTGCAACGGTAGCGCGCGGGTATTCGCGCGGGTCTTCCTCCACTTCTCCTTCATCTTCGCTCTTGACTTCCTCCTTCAGCTTGGGGTCTTGAGTCTCGTCTTCCAAAGGCTCCTTGCCCTTGTTGTTGTTGTTGGAGACCATGGCGCTTCTAAATCTGAAAACAATATCTGGACAGAAACAGCTCGAAACGAAACACGATGAAAAGGCGAGATACGAACCTCGGGGGTTCGGGTGAGTTATATAGCAAAAAGTTTTACAACATAAGGAAGGTACAGGAGGAAACCTGATCGGAGACGAGCTCCGGGGTGCTCAAACCACCAGGCGGCGCGGCTGGGGGCCCACCGCGCCGACCTATGGTTTGGGCACCACGGGTGCCGTCTCCCATCCGGTTCGGTCTCTTATTTTTCCATATTTAATAAAAACGACGAAAATATCTTCTAGAAAGTTATTCGCGAAACTTTTCTTACCGAAACTGTTACCTATTCGAATCGAATTCTGCAGTCCCAGAAAAATGTTCTTCAATGAAAGTTTCCGGAGTCACCACTTTAATTGTATCAACCTCTTCATTAATAGAATCTCCAGAAATATAATGCTTGAGTCTTTGACCATTTACCACTTGTGTAGAGTTATCTTTCAATGAAGCAATTTTTATTGCACCTGAACGATACACCTCCACAATAACAAATGGTCCTTCCCATTTTGAGAGTAACTTTCCTGCAAAAAATCTGAGACGAGACCTATACAATAGAACTTTCTCACCAACATTAAATTCTCTTTTAAGAATTCTCCTATCATGCCATCTCTTAACTTTTTCTTTAAAGAGTCTAGCATTTTCATAAGCCTCACTTCTCCATTCATCTAAAGAACTTAAATGCAACAACCTTTTCTCACCGGCAAGTTTAAAATCTCTATTAAGTTCTCTCACTGCCCAATAAGCTTTGTGTTCTAATTCTAAAGGCAAGTGACAAGCTTTACCATAAACCATTTTATAAGGAGACATGCCCATGGGGTTCTTATAAGCAGTTCTATAAGCCCATAAAGCATCATTTAACTTACTAGCCCAATTTTTTCTAGATTTATTAACAGTCTTTTGCAAGATAGATTTAATCTCCCTATTTGACAATTCTACTTGTCCACTAGTTTGAGGATGATAGGCTGAAGCAATTCTATGATTAACACCATATTTAGCAAGAGTCTTTCTAAAACCACCATGGATAAAATGAGAACCTCCATCAGTCATAAGATATCTAGGTACACCAAACCTAGGAAAAATGACATCTTGAAGCATTTTTAAAGAGGTCTCACCATCAGCACTTTTAGTAGGTATAGCTTCTACCCATTTAGTGACATAATCAACAGCAACAAGTATATGAGTATTACCTTGTGAAGAAGGAAAAGGACCCATGAAGTCGAATCCCCAACAATCAAATGGTTCAATAACAAGAGAATAACTCATAGGCATTTCATTGCGTCTAGAGATATTACCAACCCTTTGACATTCATCACAAGATAAAATAAACTTTCTTGCATCCTTAAAGAGGGTAGGCCAATAAAAACCTGATTGTAGAACTTTCTGCGCAGTTCTATCTCCAGCGTGATGCCCTCCATAAGCACTTCCATGGCATTTCCTCAGTATTTCCTGTTGTTCATATTCAGGAACACATCTTCGCATAATACCATCGACTCCTTCTTTATATAAGTGTGGGTCATCCCAAAAGTAATGCCGCAAGTCATAAAAGAATTTCCTTCTTTGCTGAGCTGAAAAGGTTGGAGGCAAGTACTTGGAAACAATAAAGTTAGCATAATCAGCATACCAAGGACTATCTCGCGAACTTACACTTATTGCAGCCAATTGTTCATTTGGAAAGCTATCATTAACAGGAATAGGATCATAAGGAATGCTTTCCAATCTAGACAAATTATCAGCAACAGGATTTTCAGCACCTTTTCTATCTATGATATGCAAATCAAATTCTTGCAAAAGAAGTACCCATCTAATAAGCCTTGGCTTAGCATCTTTCTTTTCCATAAGGTATCTAATTGCAGCATGATCAGTATGAATAGTGACTTTCGAATCAACTATGTAGGGTCGAAATTTGTCACAAGCAAAAACTACAGCTAGAAATTCTTTTTCAGTAGTGGCATAATTCTTTTGAGCAGAATCAAGAGTTTTACTAGCATAATGAATAACATTTAACTTTTTATCTACTCGCTGCCCAAGAACAGCGCCTACAGCATAATCACTAGCATCACACATAATTTCAAAAGGTAAATTCCAATCAGGTGGTTCAACTACAGGAGCGGTGATTAAAGCCTTTTTCAAAGTTTCAAAAGCTTCCTTACAATCATCATCAAAAACAAAGGTACATCTTTTTGAAGAAGATTAGTAAGAGGCTTGGAAATTTTAGAGAAATCTTTAATAAACCTCCTATAAAAACCAGCATGACCAAGAATACTACGAATACCTTTAACATCTTTGGGACAAGGCATCTTTTCAATTGCCTCCACTTTAGCTCGATCAACTTCAATACCTCTTTCAGAAATTTTATGTCCAAGAACAATTCCTTCATTAACCATAAAGTGGCATTTCTCCCAATTAAGAACAAGGCTAGTTTCTTCACATCTCTGCAAAACTTTGTCAAGGTTGTGCAAACAATTATCAAAGGAAGTTCCATAGACGGAGAAATCGTCCATGAAGACTTCCACAATTTCCTCACAAAAGCCATGAAAAATAGCAGACATGCATCTTTGAAAAGTAGCAGGAGCATTACATAAACCAAAAGGCATACGTCTATAAGCATAAGTTCCATAAGGACAAGTAAAAGTAGTTTTCTCTTGATCTTGCGCTCTCACAGCAATTTGAGAAAACCCAGAATACCCATCAAGGAAACAAAAGTGAGTTTTCTTGGACAACCTCTCAAGCATTTGATCAATAAAAGGCAAAGGATAATGATCTTTCTTAGTTACTTTGTTAACCTTTCTAAAATCAATGCACATCCTATAACCAACTACTACTCTTTGAGGAATTAGTTCATCATTTTCATTAGGAACAACGGTAATTCCTCCTTTCTTAGGAACACAATGCACAGGACTTACCCATCTACTATCAGCAATAGGATAAATAATACCAGCTTCAAGAAGTTTTAATACCTCATTTCTTACCACTTCTTTCATCTTGGGTATTAAACGACGCTGATGCTCAACAACAGGCTTTGCATCAGGTTCCATGTTGATGGCGTGCTGACATATAGTAGGAGAAATTCCCTTCAGGTCATCAAGAGTATATCCCATAGCTCCGCGGTGTTTCCTCAACACTCCCAATAACCTTTCCTCCTCTGTACCTGAAAGTTTAGAGCTGATAATAACAGGATATATTTTCTTATCATCAATATAAGCATATTTAAGATTATCAGGCAGAGGTTTCAAATCAAAAACAGGATCCTCCTTGGGTGGCATTGTGGTACCCAAATCTTCCACAGGTAAATTGTGTTTGAGCATAGGTTGACGAAGGAATACTTCATCAAGCTCATTCCTTTCTTCCCTGAAGTTCTCACTTTCATGATTCTCCATATGTTGCTGCAAAGCATTGTTAGGAGCAAGAACAATAGATGCAAGTTGAGCAATTTCAAAATCCTCACTAGGCAATTCAGTTTCATAAGGTGCTTTAGCAAATTTAGAGAAATTGAATTCATAAGATTCACCAGCAAATTTAGTAAAGATTTTCTCTTTCTTACAGTCTATAACAGCACCACAAGTATTCAGAAAAGGTCTACCAAAAATAATAGGACAACTATCATTGGCAGCCGACCCAAGTACAAGAAAATCAGCAGGGTATTTAGTCTTACCACAAAGGACTTCGACATCTCTAATGATACCAATTGGAGAGATAGTTTCCCTATTAGCAAGCTGAATAACCACATCAATCTCTTCAAGTTTACAAGGAGCAATTTCGTGCATAATTTCCCTGTAAAGCTCATAAGGAATAGCACTAGAACTTGCACCAATATCACATAAACCATAATAGCAATGATCACCTATCCTAACAGAAAGCACAGGAACACTAGACTTCCTAGAACTTTTAGGATGTGAGACAATATTAGAAGCATCCTCACAAAAGATAATGTGTCTATCTTCTAAATTTTCAGTGACAAGATCTTTAACCAATGCTACAACAGGTTCAACAGTTATTTGCTCATCAGGTTTGGTAGTTTTCTTATTACTTTTACTAACAACACCAGTTATGATAGTATGTTCCTTAATCTTATTAGGAAAAGGAACTTTTTCAATATAAGGTTCTGGAATAATGCGATCAACAACATTAACCTCAACACCTTTAGATATATGAGAAACAGATTCATCTTTATATGGTTCATGATAATTTTTAAAACCCTCCTTCGGCAAACCGAAATAGGAAGCAAAGGCTTTATAAAAGTTTGCAACAATTTGAGAGTCAAGACCATAAGTAGTGCTAATTTTGCGATAATCATCAGTATCCATAAAATTTTTAACACACTCAAAGTCATAGTTATACCTGACTCCCTACCTTTGTCATTCTCCCATCCTTCAGTGTTCTCCTGAATCCGATCAAGAAGGTCCCACTTAAACTCTTCTTTATTACGAGTGAACGATCCAGCACAAGTGGTATCCAATAGAGTTTTATCTTGAAAGGAGAGTCTTGCATAAAAGTTATCAATAACAATATTACCAGGAAGCTCATGAATGGGACATTTGAGCATTAATGCCTTCAATCTCCCCCACGCTTGAGCGATACTCTCTCCATCATAGGGCCAGAAGTTATATATGAGGTTCCGATCCTTATGAATCTCACTTGGAGGATAGAATTTGGAGTAAAAGAGAGGTACAATTTCCTCCCATCCAAGAGAATACCCATTCTTCAGCAGTTTATACCAATGTGCAGCTTTACCAGACAGTGATAGAGAGAATAATTTCTTCTTAACTTCTCCCATCGAGATACCTGCACACTTAAATAACTCGCACAATTCATGCAGAAATAACAAATGATCTCCAGGATGGACAGTTCCATCTCCTGCATAGCGGTTATTTGTGACACGTTCAACAATTTTCATAGGAATTTTGAACGGTATTACCTGCTCATCTGGCGCCTCCTCTACTACCTTAGCAGTGGTAGTTGTTTTCCCAAATAGGAATTCAAGAGAAGACCCCTCCATAATGAGATATAGCAGCAGGCAAAAATAAAAACAGCACGTACAATAAATGTTTCCCTTACCAATTCCACTTACCAATAGCGCTACACTCCCCGGCAACGGCGCCAGAAAATAGTCTTGATAACCCACAAGTATAGGGGGTGTATCGTAGTACTTTCGATAAATAAGAGTGTCGAACCCAACGAGGAGCAGAAGGTGTTGACAAGCGGTTTTGATGAAGGATTCACTGTAAATGCTCACAGACAAGTTTTTAGGAGTTTTTGATATGACAGATAAATAAAGTACAAGTAAATAAAATGCAGTAATAATAGTTGCAGCGAGTGGCCCAATCCTTTCTACAGCAAAGGACAAGCCGGTTGTTGTACTTATAATGACCAAACGTTCTTGAGGACACACGGGAATATTGTCAAGTGCTTTCGCTTCATATAGTTGATTAATCTTCATTGTTTTGATAAGTGTTGTGTGGGTGAACCTATGCTAATGCACCGCCCTTCCTAGGACTAATACATACTTGTGATTATACCCCTTGCAAGCATCCGCAAATACAAGAAAGTAATTAAGATAAACTAACCACAGCCTTAAACTTTGAGATCCTGCTATCCCTCATGCATCGATATACCAACGGGTGTTCAGGTTTCTGTCACTCCGGCAACCCCACAATTGGCAAACGAATACACAATGCATTCCCCTAGGCCCATAAAGGTGAAGTATCATGTAGTCGACGTTCACATGACACCACTAGAAGAATAACACCACAACTTAAGCATCAAACCATTAAATATTACTCAACATAGTTCACTACTAACATCAAGACTTCTCCCATGTCCTCAAGAACTAAACGAACTACTCACAAGACATCATACGGAACATGATCAGAGGTGATATGATGATGAATAACAATCTGAACATAAACCTTAGTCCAATGGTTTCACCCAATAGCATCAATAACAAGAGTAATCAACACCGGGAGAGTTTCCCCTATGAAATAGACAAGATTCAGCCCTAGATGTTACAACGGAGACGGGGTGCAGCGGCGGTGATGATGGTGTTGGCGGTGGAGATGATGATGATGATGATCCCGATGAAGTCCAGCTCGATGACGGTGATGATGGCGACGATTTCCCCCTCCGGGAGGGAATTTCCCCCGGCAGATTTCTTCCTGCAGGGGAGCTTTTCGCTCTCTGGTGTTTTCCGCCTCGTGGAGGCGGCGGAATATTTCGATGGCCGTCCCCTCTGTTAGGGTTCGAGGGGGTCAAGTACGCGAAGGGGGAACGGCTGAGGTGGGCCAGGGCCCCCAAACCACCTGTCGGGCGGCTGGTGGGCCCGCCGCGCCAGCAGGTGAGGAGGGCCCACCTTGGCCCTTCTCAGCCTCCCCTTTTGGCCTCCTCCATCTTCTGGTAAAATAGGAACTTCCATATGTCTCCTTCGATTTATTGATCTTCAGAAATAGTGCATCTCGACGGTGCTTTTTCCAGCAGAATCCTGACTCCGGTGTCCAATTCTCCATTATTCATCAAACATGCAAAATAGGTAAAATAACATAAGTAACACTTCTAAATATGAAATATATCGATGAATAGCAGTAAATTATGATATAAAATAGTGATGCAAAATGGACGTATCACGGCACTGTTCAGGTTAACAGAGGGACCGATTCCTAATTTGCAAGGAATGCAGGGTCCTTTTTATAAAAGAGCTGCGCGGCACTGTTCAACACTGTAGGCATCTACAATGTTAGCTACAGTGCCCGAGCGCTGTGGAAGCTCCATTTTGGTTGTCTTTCATATAGTTACTAGTTAAATTTGGCGCGACGGCACGCCGCGCCCTTGCTGATAATATTTTGTAATAATTTATGTATTTTTTAGTTGCGTTATATATATTGTAAGGAAAGGCGATAGTTCTAATTCGTATGATGTATTTAGCTTAAATTCAATTTGAAATAAATCCGTAATTGGAGGGAATGAATTTGCATTTTCTCTATGTATTCATCTAATCAAGCATTTTTTTGTTAAATGTAAGTACATAGTTAGGTAGATTTAAGTTATATTACGTGTAAGTATGTTAGGTAAATTGAAATGATGAAATATAGTTCCATTTTGCCATCATTTTCTTATTTACCACCTTTGGAGGGAAAAAAATTGTGTAGTTATAAGTTGTTTAAATTGCAGAATTTGTTAATATTGGGAAGTTATTTATTTTTTGAATTATGTTTATGTTTATTAAATGCTTAGATTTGATAGGCATTCAAAATTTTAGAATATGCAAATATGGAATTTGATCGTGCGGCATTAATAGCCAGCGGTTTTTTGTTCATGTTGATATATTTGTCATATTTGTATTCTTTTTGCGTTTGTTAAATGCTCAGATTTGAAATGTATTTGATATTTTAAAATGTTGATATTTGAAATTTGATCATATGGCACAAGTAGGCAACATTTAATTTTTGTGTTCATGTTGATATGTTTGTCATATTTTTCCCGACTGTGTGGCAAAATTGTAATTTGGAAATGTTGACATTTTAAAATTGTATAGATTTGAGAATTATTGGAATGCATAGGGAGCTTACGTTTGAGAATTGTTTAGGTTTTGAAAATTGTTAAATTGGAAAGTTTTTTAGATTTGGATTCTTTTTACGTTTGAAAAAATGGCTAGGTTAGGAAGGCATTTAAAATTTTGGAATATTCAGTTTTGCATGTCTCGTTATTGTGGTGAAATTCAAAGGTTTTGATATACCATGTATATGTCTATGTAATTTGAATCGAACGAACACATCAGAACCTTTCAGGGAAAAGGATAAATAGAAAAGAATGCATGAAATATATTCGAAACCTTTGTGTATATTGTCGAATATTCTTGGGGAAATAATATTTTTTGTGGTGTCGAATATTTGTTGCGAAAAATACTAGTTGCAAAAATTTGTAACAAATCCAGAGTGAAAATTATTTTGAACTTATAGAAAATGTGTAATATTTTATGTGGGGGGGGGGATACCTGTTGTTAAAAAATCTAACAAATCATGTTTGGAATCTATTTTGAAATTAATTGAAAATTGTGGAAAAAAATTTGGGGAGGAAGAAATCTTCGGGGAATTTTGGTTTTTTGTGCGATTTGCATTATTGTAATTAGTAAATTGAAAGTTTCTAATTGTTGTGAAGTTTTTTAAATCTGTGTTGAAACTTAGGAAGAAATTGAATAGTTTGGAGAGAATGATTTTTTTTTTGGGGAAATACATTTGTTGTGCATTTTTTTCATACACGATTTGCATTGTTGTAATTCATGGAATATGACAAAAAAAATTGCGCATTTTGTACGTTTGGTTTGCATTATTGTAATTAATAAATTTAAAGTTTTTATTTCTGATGATTTTTTGAAACCTATTTTAAAACTTAGAAAGAAATTGGATATTTTGGTGGTGAAGAATTATTTGGGGGAATACAATTTTTTGTGAATTTTTTATAAATGTTTTGCATTATTGCAATCCATAAAATTGAAGATTTTAATTCTGTGAATTATGGGATTCTATTTTCAAACTTATAAAAAAGAAATTCATTTTTTTGTGTGCAGTTTGTATGTATGATTTGCATTATTGTAATTAATGAATTAAAAGTTTTTAATGTTTGTGTTTTTTTTGAAATTTATTAATGAGGCCTTATGTCCTATTTAAAATTTTTAAGATTCGAAATAATTTTGGAAAGGTCCCAAGGTATTTGAAATGTAGATTTTATTTTTTAAAAATTTGTAGAAATTGGTTTGAATTGATTTGAAGATGTGTTTGAAAAGTTACAAAAGTTTTGAATAATAAGAAAAACAAAACAGAGAGAAAAAATAGAGGGGCCGAGCCAGTCGCTGGGCCGACCCAGCCGCACAGAAATCGGCCCAGCCCAGCAAGCAGCCAGCTCCCGCAGCCCAGGCCCACTGTGACGTCGCGGTGACGTCACAGTGGCCGGACTCTGCTGCGGCGGCGTGGAGGACGCCGCCGTCGCGCCACCGCGATTCGGGACACGCGAGTGAGCGCGTCGGATGTGCCTCGACGCGAGCTACCTGCAGGTGGCGGCGCCGCCGCTTTTGGGCCACCGGAGCATCGCCGGCGAGCACTAAACGCCGCGACGGACACCGAGCGCGGCGGCGGCGATTCCGGCGCGCTCGTTGCGTTCCGGCACGCGGCTGTCGGCGAGGAGGGAAAGGGCGCGGCGGCGGAGGTCGGCGTGTGAACGGATCTGGGCGTTGAGGGGCAGAGCGCCGTGGCGGCGTGTCGCGGCGCCGGCGATTGCGGCGTCGCGCGGGGAAAGAGAAAGGGGGTGGGGGGATTTTGCGGAAGGTTTTGCGAAAAAGTACATCTGTTTTGCTCGAACTGCAAATAGGTCCCTTGTGGCGTTAAAATGTGGACTGCGCGGTAATTGCTCGGTTTGGGAGTTTTTTTTGCAAAATTGGTTGTGTCAAAAACCGTGCGCGGAGGCTGACAGGTGGGGCCCACCGCGGTACTGTAGATAGCTACAGTATTTTTATAAATGTTTTGCATTATTGTAATCCATAAAATTGAAGATTTTAATTCTGTGAATTATTGGATTCTATTTTTGAACTTATAAAAAGAAATTCATTTTTTTGTGCAATTTGTATGTATGATTTGCATTTGACAAGGATATACATCTTGGGTACCCTACCATAAGGGTACCTGGTGCACGTGTCGACTAAGGCCCAACTATCAAGAGCCTACATGAAGCCCATGACGAAATGCCCAACAAGATGGAGTACCCTCCAAGATTAGACATAGGCATTCAGTTTACACTTTTCTTATATGTAAACAGGGTCGGTTGCGAACTCCCGAGACCCAGCCTATTATATAAAGGCTGGGAGGGCCGTCGATCTAGGACAGAGAATACTCGAACTACCAAAACCCTAGCGAGATCGACATCTCGCCGGGACCACATTGTAGCTCGCATATACATACCAGATCAATACCAGACAAGCAGGAAGTAGTGTGTTACTCTCCGGAGGTCTGAACCTGGGTAAAATCCCTGCTTTTGCTTGTCAGCCGATGAAACTACCAGCACTACCACGTTCTCTCCCTCGTAATCTCAACCCTATGTCCTTAACCATGGGATTTTTTCGTAAACAAGCTTGGTATGCAGGTGATGCATGTAAATTGCATACATGAACTTTGCATTATATTACTGATATTTCAATCATATTTGCATCATATAAGGGTTATATCATTGTTTTATATTGATTTTGGGAATATTTCATAGTTTCCCTATTTTTCTGGAATTAACCCTGCACAGGCAGAAAACCCTATTTTCTATATTTTGATGTTTCAGGGACCCAAACGACGTCCAAATGACCTGGAAATTTACGAGCATCAGTTTTTGGAAGGAACAAAGCGTGGGAGCTAAGGAAGCGAACAAACGGAGGCCCGAGGGCCAAGCTGAGTGGGCCCACGCGGCCAGATTCCTTGGCCGCGTGGGATCCATCATCTGGGGCCTCGTGGCTCCGTTGCCATCTTTTTTTTTCCCGAGCCTCCGTCTTGACCTAAAAATGACTATAAGATAGTCCCCGACGCACTTCGGAAAAGAGCGCCGCAGAAACACAGAAACCACGAAACAGAGACCTGGAGCTACAGATTGGAGGGGGAAAACTCCGGCGGGGCACTATGTAATACCTTTGTGGTCATCTATGTAATACCTTTGTGGTGGATCTTTTTATGAGTTAATATATGTTTGAGATTGCAATAGTTTTGTTTCAGTTATGAAAGTAGATGCATATTATGTACCCCGTTCTTGTTTACTTGTTTTGATCAAGCATGTGTATGAGAGCGTGTGAGGGGAACGTGTGCATTAGTTGGAGTGACGGGGAGTGGCTAGTACGGTGAATGTGACAGTTGTTCCGTGATCCACTTGGGTTTTTACCTTACTTTGTTGCCTCACTAGGGATAAATAAAAATACCTTGCTACCGGAGATGTGGGTGTGACCATTGCCACTACTCCATGACTAGATCTAGCATGTTCTTATTTTAACTTCATGTCATTGAACTTATTGCTATGCTCTGATTTATCTTAATACTAAGATGACTAGATTTAATTCCCATCTTGGTGGAGTATAAGAGAGATTAATAAACAAAAGATCTCTATGTTAGGACGTGATGCCCATATAATTAGTAACTTGTCAAACCTTGTTGTTGCAATCTCATATGTCAATTCTAGTGTTCCATTATCTACCACTTTACTAAAGAGAGAGTACATTTGTCAAACCATGAACCCCGGTCCATTTTTAATCATAAGAAACACCTTTCCAACAACTTTTATCCATTTTACATTTTCTGCTATTATTAAATCCGAAAATACAAAAACACTTTTACATCTTGCATTCACAATATAAAACCCAAAAATATCATTTATCATAATTTCCACCATCCTTGCATATTTATTTACCATCATTGCATATTTATCTACTGTTTTGCATTTACCTTTATCATATCATTCTCACACCTTGTGCTTGACAACCACTTCGTGAGTTTGAGGGCACAGAACATTTACTTTGTTTTGCAGGTTCTCAAGAGAAGGATAAGAAGATAAAACCTACAATACTGGTTCCCCGAGAGTTCGATATTAAACCCTCGAGTCACCCCTCGTGGGGAAAACTGTCTTTCCTATACTATACACTCTGCACTTGGAGTCTCAACCTAACCCATTTTCTTTTAACGCAGGTAACTACGTTAAGGGCCATCAAGACTGTTTTCTGGCGCCGTTGCCGGGGAACCATAGCTGAAAGGTTTATCCAAGGATATCTCACAACAACTCAACTTCATCGCCAACTTGTGCAAACACCTAAGCTTGGGGAGGTTGCACCTACGTGAGCATCATCTTATCCATCTTTACCTTCAAATCATTTTATTTTGTTTTGTTTTTGTCTTGCATTTCATATTTATTTTCGGTTTGCATATTTTATTTTCAGTTTTGCATAAAAAATTAAAAACACATAAAAACTTGCAATCATGATTCTTGGAAACAAAAAGAAAGTGAGTCTTCCATTAAGTTCCACTTCTAATTTTAAGCAACATCCTGGAGAAACATTAAAAGATGCTTGGGTAAGAATTAATAGGATACACCATGAAGATCCTACACTTTGTGAAGATGAAAAGCTAGATCTTTATTTTTATTATGGAATAGATCCTTGATATCAAAATGTTTTTGATGGGGCTACAGGTGGAAGTTTTGTCTTGTCAACACCATCTTTTGCAGCCATGACACTTAGAAGAATTTTTGGTAGCTTTGTTGGTAGTAAGAAAAAGGTGGAGGATACCACCGTAGAACTTGCATTATCTAAAGATAAATTTGAAGCCGAATTAGAGAAACTACCAAATAAAGAGGATTTTGAACAACTAGCATCTTATTCTGAAAACATTATTCCCAGGATAGACAAGGAATTAGTTAATGTTATGCATAAACTAAGATTATGTGAGAAAGAATTTCTTGAAAAAAATGTTTACCTCAACAGCATTGAGGAAAAGTTGGTTCGTGTTAGTGATTCATTAAGGAAAAACCCATCATTTAAACATGTGAAGGAAGTTCCTGTTAAGTAACAAGTTTGGGTTAAAAAGGAGAAAAAAGTTGAGGAAGTTAAAATGCTTAGTGAAGTCAAGGAACCATTTGTTGATTTAGAGAAGTGTAGCTTGCATGAATTAATATCTATCTTACAACAATTTGCAAGTGATCCTTCCATTAATGTTAACCAAGCTGGTTTTGGTTCTTATATTGCTAATCATGTTTTAAAAGAAAAGATTGCTAGGTACAATCAAGAAGCTATGATACCACCTAAGCTTGGGGATATATGGACTCCCAAAGTACTAGTAACCATTGGAAAAGAGACACACCATGCTATATTAGATCTAGGATCTAGTGTCTCTGTTTTATCTAAAGAATTATATGAAGTTCTTGAATTAAAGAATCTTGAAAAATGCTCTATTGAACTTGCACTTGCTGATGATTCCATTAAACATGCTTAAGGAAAAGTAAGTGATGTTATGGTAGAGTTGCATATGACATTTGTACATGTTGATTTTCTAATCATGGATATGGGGAATAAAACCTCTAGTCCAATTATTCTGGGAAGACCTTTTCTTCGTACCACATGTGCTATCATTGATTCAAAAGAAGGGAATATGAAGTTTCAGTTTCCACACAAGAAGTGCATGGAACACTTCCCAAGGAAGAGGGACACACCAAAGTTCAAGCTCCCTCATGAGCTTCGCCCACAATAACTATCAAGTAAGTAAGCCTAGCTTTATGGCTATAAAGAAAGCGCTTTACGGGTGGCAACCCGGTTGTTTTTATTTATGATTTTCTTTGAGTCCTCTTGCTGTAACAAGAGATTTAGTTTTTGTTTAGTTTCTGGAATTTTTAATAAAGTGCCAAGTTTTACCTATTTTGGTTTGAAAAAGTTGCTATTTGCATTCGGAGATTTTATTCCTGCACGAGTCTGTGCACGGTTTGATTTTTCATTTTTATTCTGTAACTCCGATTGAGCTGTAATTTGAACTGTAGTTGCAACATTTCATCCTATGTATACGTGAATTCTTTCATATTTTTCTGACGTGTTAAGTAGGGTAAAAATACGTTTTGCTGCTTCTGTTTTTCTGGACAGATTCTGTCCCATTTTGTTTTATGCATCCTTTGAACTTTTAACTTGAATCTTTTTGATCCAATTGAGTTTATGAGTAGGCATACAACATTATACACTTTCTGGACATTCATATGAATTTTTGTCTAAGGATTTTATGCAGCAAGAAATCTATTTATCTATCACTACTAACGTCACCCCATAGAAAAGAAATGGGAGAAACAGTGTTTTGAAGTTGTTTCACAGGGATTAGAGGAGATGCACCAAGAGCTATCTAAGGATGGTGAAGACCATGAGCTTGGGGATGTGAAGACAACCCCACTGGAACAACACACTCTCGGTTTGCACACGTCTAACTTCTGTTTTTCGATCAATGCACTTTATCGTATAAACTTGGAGCGTCTTTTATTTACTTTTTGTTATTTCGGTTTGATTTTTATTTTCTTGAGACCACCACTATCATTTATATATGAGAGAGCTACTGGAAGTTTGGGTTGAATTAAGTTGGATGCTATTAAACATATTGGGATAGGGATGTTTGAGTTGATTCAAAAAGATACATATAGTTGCATTATTCATGTGCTTTTAATGATTATTAATTTGCAAGTGTTTTATCAAGAGCTATTTTTTATCATGTTTAGATGTTGAATGTTACTTTACTTTGTTTAACATGGATTGATTAGTTCTATGGACACTTATGCATGCATTTAGATGGTCAACTTTCTCCCTATTGCTAGCCCAAAAATTCCAACAAGTAAAAAGCTTGTTTTCCAACACCTTCAACCAAAGTTTTTCCAGTGAGTCCACCATATCTACCTATTAGCTTTATGCTATTCCAAGTATGTTTATCATGTTATATTGTGTTATCTATACTTCTGAATTAAAATGCTTATGTTATTGATTATCATGGGAAAAGTTGGTTAAAAGCTCTCACGAACTTGATGCACACTTTACTTTTATTGCACTTAATAAACATGAACCATTGTGATTAAAATTATGAAGTTGTAAGCTTGACAATAGTCTTGGTTGGGAGTTAGCCCATATGTGCTGTCACATGGCAAGCTTTCAATATTGCACTTATTTATATTCAGTTGATATCATGTACTTTTGTTTATGGATGCTTATCATGGTGCCAAATAAGTGTGGAAACTTAGTAAGTTTAAAGAGTTTGTATAAATGGCTAGAGAGATGCCTGGGACGCCAATCTAAGCCATGCATCATTCATGGTGGAAATTTACAGCGTTCCATAATGAACCTTCCATGATGCACCTCATAATAAAAAGCTATACCAATAGTAAATAAAAGAGTGCTGAGATTGTTCATTGTCTGTTTGTCTTGTCATTTTGACATGGGCTTGTTCCATGTCCTGAGGCAAGAGGTACCCCAGTTGACACTCTTAATGATGCTATTATATTATTTACAATGACCTTAACTTGAACTTACTTTTGTGGACCGAGTTGAGTAACACCATGGTGTAGGCACTTGTATTCACGGGGCATGAGTCATTCAACCATACTTTGTCAAGCACATTACTCATATTTGCTTTCACTTTAAACTTTAATCATTCAAGATGCTATGATAGGGGTAATGAGAGCTCCACACCAATGAATACCACATTGCAAACATTAACTTAAGTAGAAGCATTTGGAAGCTACATGAAACTTATTCATGTTTTACCTCTACTTATTTATCTATCCAAAGTGTCCACCTTTTATATTCAGATTTTATAAGAAGTACTCTGATGACCCACAAGTATAGGAGATCGCAACAGTCTTCGAGGGAAGTAAAACCCAATTTATTGATTCGACACAAGGGGAGCCAAAGAATACTTGAGAGCCTTAACAGCGGAGTTGTCAATTCAGCTGCACCTGTGAATAGTCTTGCTCGACACAGATTATCAGTAGCAACAGTTTTATAGCAGTAGTAGCGGTGAAATAATAGCAGCAGTGAAGTAATGACAGCAGTAGTGATTGCAGTAAACAGTAGGATTAAAACACTGTAGGCATAGGGATGGATGAACGGGCGCTGCATGGATAAGATAGCTCATATAATAATCAAGACATAGGCATTGCAGATAATAATGATAAAGCATCCAAGTACTAAGTAAACATAGGCATGTGTTCCGTATATAGTCGTACGTGCTCGCAATGAGAAACTTGTACAACATCTTCTTTCCTACCAGCCGGTGGCAGCCGGGCCTCAAGGGAATCTACTGGTAATTAAGGTACTCCTTTTAATAAAGTACCGGAGCAAAGCATTAACACGCCGTGAACACATGTGATCCTCACATCGCAGCCATTCCCCTCGGCTGTCCCAATTATTGTCACTTTGGGACCTCGGTTCCGGACAACAATATGTGTATACAACTTGCAGGTATGATCAATAAACAGTGCATATCATTATGAAACAATAACATGTTCAGATCTGAAATCATGGCACTCGGGCCCTAGTGACAAGCATTAAGCTCAACAAGTTGCAACAACATCAATAAGTACTAACAACGGATACTAGGCACCATGCCCTAATGATCTTATAACTTATTACATGAACAATCTCATCCAATCCCTACCATCCCCCTCAGCCTACAGCAGGGAATTACTCACACATGGATGGGGGAAACATGGATGGTCGATGGAGAAGCATCGGTGATGATGATGGCGATGATCTCCTCCAATTCCCCGTCCCGGCGGAGTGCCAGAACGGAGTTTCTGGTCCCCGAAATAGGTTTCGCGATGGCGGCGGCGTACGGTGATGTTTCTGGATGAAGTGGACGACCCCCTCGCGTTTGTAGGTCAAAAGGGTTAAGTAGTCGAGAGAGGGGCTCGGGGCGTGACCGAGGCGGCCACACCACCTGGCGGCGCGGTGGGCCCCCTGGCCGCGCCGCCTTGTGGTTTGGGCTACTCGTGGCCCATCTCCAACTCCCCTTCTGGCTCCGTGAGTCTTCTGGTAAAATAGGAGGTTTGCGATCTTTTCTGGTGTTTTTCCCGAAAGTTGACTTTCTGCACAAAAACAAGACACCAGGGCAATTCTGCTGAAAACAGCGTTAGTCCGCATTAGTTGTATTCAAAACACACAAGTTAGAGGTAAAACAATAGCAAAAGTGTTCGGAAAGTAGATACGTTTTGGACGTATCAACTCCCCCCAAGCTTAGCTTATTGCTTGTCCTCAAGCAATTCAGTTAACAACTGAGTGCGATAAAAGACTTTCACGAACACATTTGCTTCATATGATGCATATATTCTCACTATATGAACAAATGCTTAGGCAATTCAAGATGAGGCAAATGCAAATAATGTCACTCAATAGACATGTAAACTATGAAAAGATACCAACATACTAATAGCAACAAACATGAAACATATTAATTCACAAGATTGTAATGCTCATAATAGGATATGATAAGATGGTATCTCGCTTGCCCGATTTTGTACAGCAAAACATAAATGCCCAGGCACCTCTGAAGTTCATGGGAAGACTAGAGTCAAAGATATCAAAGATAAAAACATCAAAGTTATATCACAGTTAACCACATTCTGGGACAAGCACATTACACTGAGAATGACAACTATGCTCTCGAGAAAATGCTCAAAGAAAGGATGGTGACTCAACATGAAAGTATAAGATTGACCCTTCGCAGAGGGAAGCAGGGATTATCATGTGCTAGAGCTTTTTATTTTTAAAACAGAAGCAAAATTGTTTTGGGAAGTGTTTGTTGTTGTCAACGAATGGTAGTGGGTACTCTAACCCCCTTGTCAACCAGACTTTCAAGAGCGGCTCCCATGAAGGATGTTATTTCTACCAGCAAGGTAGATCATCCCTCTTCTCTTTTGTTTACACATGTATTTTAGTTTCATTATGGGTGACACTCCCCCCAACCTTTGCTTGCACAAGCCATGGCTAACCGAATCCTCGGGTGCCTTCCAACATTCACATACCATGGAGGAGTGTCTATTTGCAAATTAAGTTGCTTACTGATAAATCAGGGCAAAACATGTGAAGAGAATTATTGATGAAAGTTATAATTAATTGGGACTGGACACCCCGTTGCCAGCTCGTTTTGCAAAATTATTGGATAAGCGGATGTATATGCCACTAGTCCATTGGTGAAAGTCTGAATGACAAGATTGAAAGATAAAACACCACATACTTCCTCATGAGCTATAAAACATTGACCCAAATTGAGAAGTACTTTGAAGATTTTAAAGGTAGCACATGAAAATTTACTTGCATGGTTCAAAATGCCATGCATAGGTATTTATGGTGGACACTTTGGAATAACTTGGTTTTCATGGTTTGGAAGCACGAGCAGCATTCCCGCTCAGTACAAGTGAAGGCTAGCAATAAACTGGGAAGCGACAATCAAGAGAGCAATAACCGTCATAATCATGCTTGCGACAAAATGAAATTAATTGAGGCATAAAAGTGATACAAGAACTCTGAGTCAAAATAAATCATCAAGGCTTAATTGACTTTTGTTTTTCAGTCATATGCATGCATGAGCATGTGCCAAGTCAATTCGAATGAATTATTCAGAGGAGGATACCACAATGTCATACCCTCCATAAATAGAACAATGCAAGCAAACATCAACATAACATGCTACCACTATTAATAAATTGGGACCGATCATGAGAGAACAAGAACTACTAGGCATCCACTAAATGACATATACCTCACATGAACCAACTAAGCATGCTCACATAGATGAGTATATGTACAAAAATGAAAACAAATAGAGTTCGTACCAGCCTCTCACCCCAACTCGAGTTGTTGTAGATCATCCTTATTGCTTTTTCACTTGTGTTGCTTCGAATGATAAGAATGAAAACCAAGCTCCATCGGAGTCACGGATGGCTGTCCAACTCTGAAAACACTATACAAAACCAAAAAGAAACAACAAATATTTTGGGTTTTCGAGTTTTTTGAAACAAGAGCAAAAAGAAACAAACAATAAAGCAAAATATTTTTGGATTTTTGAATAACAAACCGAATTTTAAAACTAAGCAAACTAATACTGAAACTTAAAGAAACAATTGAAGAGAAACAACAGAAATATTTTTGGTCTTTTTGTGTTTTGGAATGCAGCAATAAAAGGTAAACAATTAAAAAGAAAGAAAGGAAGAAAACTGCAACATGGATATACAAAGTATCGACAAGATATGA
Source organism: Poa pratensis (assembly GCA_947311845.1). Taxonomy (NCBI): domain Eukaryota; kingdom Viridiplantae; phylum Streptophyta; class Magnoliopsida; order Poales; family Poaceae; genus Poa; species Poa pratensis. The sequence continues at coordinate 29,618,564 of CAMZMU010000113.1, forward strand.
TATGTAAATGAGTGAGATGTCGATATACCTCCCCCCAAGCTTAGGTTTTTGGCCTAAGTGGAGGCTAATAATAACGCGGGTAGGAACTCCAAGCCGGCGGGTCATATTGGGCGTGCTCAAAATCCGGCTCCGCTGAGGAAGATGAGGCTCCATCATCCTCTGTGTGCAGGGCATGTTCCCTCAAGTATGCATCGAATTCATCCTCGGTGATTGACCAAACATTCCTGAAACCAAGATCAAACAAACGTGGTGCAGGCAAAGCGACTATTCGCTCAGATTTAACCATTTTCCACCTCACCTTCTTGGCAAAAGGCACCTCATAAGATAGATTATTCAAAGTAGACCAACTAGTAACAAAGCCATGCCTCCCCATGGAAGCAAAATCGAGCCTCTCTAAAGAAAGCTGCAAATCATTAGGGAGAGCTACTACACCATGCATAGCTAATAAACGAGAAGCAATGAGTCCTCCACAAAATCCACCTTTCTCGCGATTGGCAGCAAGGCGAAAAGCTATCAAGGCACCCAAATTATAACTCTTATCATGTTGCAAGGCTGCTGCTAGGAAAGCTAAATCAGGAATGGATAATTTATTTGCAGTCTTCCTAGCAAGTACACACCTCGTGATGAAGTAAGCAAAATATCGAATGCATGGAAATTGAATACTTCGAATTTTACCACTTTCATCTGAGTAGGTTCTTCCTTGACATATTACCTCGTATAGGTCCATCAAATGCTTGGGTTGCCCATGTATCTTCCCTCGTGATCCCCATTGCGGCACCCTAATTGCTGCACAAAAAGCGTCAAAAGGCAAGTGGACACTTTTGTTGTAAATTTTATAGTGAACCATAGGGTTAGGTGAAGACCAATCAAATCTAAAGTCCTGCACCACAGACACAGTTAGCTTTGCATATTGGTAGGGTTCTCCCTCTACAAAATCACTCAATCCTGTATTAGAGACAAGGGTACGAAAATCACGCAAGATCCCCGAACTTCTCATGAATTCCAAGCATGGATAGCAGGATGGAAACACTCCTTCTTCACGATGGATCCCCATGACCTCAGGAACCACCAATTCATATTGATTTAGTTGGTGTTCATTTCCCTCCATCCTCTGAAATTTTTGACACATATCATAAAAATTATCTTTGAAGCATACAAATGAGGGGAACCACTATATGGACTTGCTAGAGGACTAAACATGCATCAAAACTGATTATATCAACATAGAACAAGCATGCACACTCACTTAACAAGTCACTTACAGCAGCAAAATACTCAAGGTATACTTTACTAAACAAAATTCTACTTGGATACATGGAGGAGTCACATACCGGAGAGCAATTGCCCCAAATCTCAGCAGCTGAGATGGGCTTGAAAATATAAGGAAAATTAGCAAGAGGTTTGAGTTGAGGAAAAAATTTCCTTCAAAATATACTGCAATGGAATCATTGAAAAAAAACTGAAGGATTTTAATCCTGCAAATTAAATGACCAACACAGTAAAATTTCTAATAATCCAAATGCTCAAGAAAATCCTTCGAAAAAAAGAGTGGAGGTAACTGGGCTTGAATATTGCTGAACAAAGAGATCGAAATCGCGAGGAAGAACAGCAAAAACTCGGTGTGAGAGAGAAAAACGAGCTGAGTGATGCAAGAGGAAGAAGTGGTAGGTGGGGGAACTGTTGGAGGGCCAAGGGGCCCCACCTCAGTGGCTGGCGCGGCCAAGGAGGCAGCCGCGCCACCATGTGGTTTGACCCCATGGTGGGTCCCCTTGGTCAGCACCAGGCACTCCCACGATGCTCTTTGAAAAATAGGACCAATGGTATAATTTTTACAGATTTTTGAAAACTTTCAATTTGCACGAAATCTGGATATTTAAATTAATAAAACTTGGGCAGAAAAATTATTTTTAAAATTCAAAACAACTAAACTTTTGCAACCTAATTATCACTACAGGAGGTAAAACAAAGTTGAAGAAAGAAATGCTGTTTAGCTCTTTCATGTATGCAAATACATTTGATAACAAGGTTGATCAAGTCTTGGCACCAAATAAATTTACATGACACAAATGATTTAAACATCATGAAACACTCATGTTACCTTGTATTGTATTGATATGGATCCAATCATAATGTTTTGATATCCTTCTTGATGATCATATATAGGGCAATCAATACTTCCCACTTTGATAGTTTTAAAATTGGAGATGGTATTGACTCCATAAATCTTGTCAACTTTCTTGGGGAAATAAACAGTATGTTCTTTATCATTAACATTGAAAGTTACTTTTCCTTTATTGCAATCAATAACAGCACCTGCAGTATTTAGAAAAGGTCTTCCAAGAATAATAGACATATTATCATCTTCAGGCATTTCAAGAACAACAAAATCAGTCAAAATTAAACAATTGTTAGCCACTTGAACAGGGACATCCTCACAAATGCCAACAGGAACAGCAGTAGATTTATCAGCCATTTGCAAAGATATATCAGTAGGTATCAATTTATCAAGATAGAGTCTCTTATAAGAGAAAAAGGCATAACACTAACTCCTGCTCCCAAATCACATAAAGCAGTTCTAACATAATTATTCTTGATGGAGCAAGGGATGGTTGGTATACCTGGATCTCCAAGCTTCTTAGGAACCTTGCCATTGAAAGAATAATTAGCAAGCATAGTAGAAATTTCCTCATTAGGAATTTTCCTCTTGTTAGAAACAATATCTTTCATATACTTTGAGTAAGGAGGCAATTTAATAGCATCAGTCAAAGGAATTTGCAAGAACAAGGGTTTCATCCATTCACAAAATTTATTATAATGTTCTTCTTCCTTTGATTTTAGTTTCTTAGTTGGAAAAGGCATTTGCTTTTGAACCCAAGGTTCCCTTTCATTACCATGTTTCTTAGCAATGAAGTCTTCCTTAGTGTACTTTGTGTTTTTAGTATGCTTTTCAGGTTCCTTTTCACTAACTTCTTTATCAAGAGCATCATTTTTATCCTTATCACTATCAAGTTCATTACCACTTTCAGTTTCAGCATCAGAGATAGATATACTATTAGGATCATTAACAGTTTCAGAGGATTCTACAACATTTTTATGTTTCTTCTTCTTCTTTTTCTTAGAAGGAGAAACTGGATTTTCAGCTAGTTGAGAATCTTGTTCAATTCTTTTAGGATGTCCCTCAGGATATAAAGGATCCTGAGTATGAGCTCCACTTCTAGTGCTAACATAGACAGGTTTTAATTTTTCTTTAGAAGCATTGGCTAACATGTCTTGTTGCACTTTAGTGAGTTGATCAATTTGAGTTTGAACCATATGGAAATGTTTAATAAGCATCTTAACATCATTGGAGGTTCTCTCCACAATATCATGCAACTTACTAATAGCTTGAGAGTTTTCATGCAAATGATTCTCTACTCTCATATTAAAATTATCTTGCTTAATAACATAATTATCAAATTCATCTAAGCATTGATCAGGTGGTTTAGAGTAGGGAATATCTCCTTCATCGAACCTGTGGAGAGAGTGAACCTCAATTATGGATGGATGAGGAATTGGCTTACACAAATCTTCAATAGGTGGAAGGTTCTTCACATCTTCAGATTTAATACCCTTCTCAATGAGAGTCTTCTTGGCCTCCCTCATTGTTTCATCATTCAATTCAATCATACCTCCCCTCTTCTTTGATATTGGTGTCGGTGTAGGTGTGGGGGTCGGCGCAGGTAGAGTCCAATCATCATAATTCTGGCTGATTTTAGCCAATAATTCTTCAGCTTCTTCAGGGGTTCTTTTCCTGAAAACACAACTAGCACAACTATCCAGATATGCTCTAGATTCAATAGTTAGTCCACTGTAAAATATATCAAGTAGATCATGCTTTTCCAAATCATGTCCAGGCCGAGCTCTGATAAGAGAGCAAAACCTTGTCCATGCCTCTGGAAGTTTCTCTTCATCTTCCTGGTCAAAGTTATAAATTCTCTGCAAAGCATCATGTTGAGCACTAGCAGGGAAATATTTCTGAAAGAAAACATTAAGCAAACCAGTAGGACTAGTAATAGAACCAGGAGACAAGTTGTTATACCAAGCTTTAGCATCATCTTTTAATGAGAAAGGAAAAATCTTAGCAACAAAATAGCTACGCTTCTTAATATCATCAGAAAATAAGCCACTCAAAGTAGAGAGCTCATTCATGTGCTCTACAGCACTTTCACTCTTAGTGCCACAAAAAGGAGTTTTCTCAACAATAGATATATGAGATAAATCAAGAGAAAAATCATAATCCTTATCTTTAATGTTTATAGGAGAAGTGGCAAACTTAGGATCAGGTGACAACTTGTATTTAACAGCATGTTGTGCAAGAAAATTTCTATATTACTTGCACCAGTAGTAGCATTACATTTATCAATAAAATCATCATCAAGTTCCACATAAGTTTCATCAGGATCATCATCACAAGTATAATCCCTTAACTCAGGTGAATAAACAGGAGTAGTAGGACTTCCATTAGGTGTTCTAGTATTTTCAAGTTGTTTAGACTAGCAATAGCAGCATCTAAAAGTGGACCTAATGAAATATTCTCATCAATCACAGTAGAAGCATCATCAATATTATCAGAGGCAATTTCAGATTCAGCAGTAGTACCAACACGTGAAGATTGTGGTGGTGTAACAAGTTGACTCAATACAGATGGTGAGTCAAGAGCAGCAGAGGTACTAAGTGTCGTACCTTTTCTTGTAGTGGATGGCAATACACGGACCCTCTCATCACGAGCTTTACCCATGATGAATAAATTTCAGCGAGCAATATAGATCACAAGTGAACTCACAAATAAAGCTATGCTCCCCGGCAACGGCGCCAGAAAATAGTCTTGATGACCCACAAGTATAGGGGATCGCAACAGTCTTCGAGGGAAGTAAAACCCAATTTATTGATTCGACACAAGGGGAGCCAAAGAATACTTGAGAGCCTTAACAGCGGAGTTGTCAATTCAGCTGCACCTGTGAATAGTCTTGCTCGACACAGATTATCAGTAGCAACAGTTTTATAGCAGTAGTAGCGGTGAAATAATAGCAGCAGTAAATAGACAGCAGTAGTGATTGCAGTAAACAGTAGGATTAAAACACTGTAGGCATAGGGATGGATGAACGGGCGCTGCATGGATAAGATAGCTCATATAATAATCAAGACATAGGCATTGCAGATAATAATGATAAAGCATCCAAGTACTAAGTAAACATAGGCATGTGTTCCGTATATAGTCGTACGTGCTCGCAATGAGAAACTTGTACAACATCTTCTGTCCTACCAGCCGGTGGCAGCCGGGCCTCAAGGGAATCTACTGGTAATTAAGGTACTCCTTTTAATAAAGTACCGGAGCAAAGCATTAACACCGTGAACACATGTGATCCTCACATCGCAGCCATTCCCCTCGGCTGTCCCAATTATTGTCACTTTGGGACCTCGGGTTCCGGACAACAATATGTGTATACAACTTGCAGGTATGATCAATAAACAGTGCATATCATTATGAAACAATAACATGTTCAGATCTGAAATCATGGCACTCGGGCCCTAGTGACAAGCATTAAGCTCAACAAGTTGCAACAACATCAATAAGTACTAACAACGGATACTAGGCACCATGCCCTAATGATCTTATAACTTATTACATGAACAATCTCATCCAATCCCTACCATCCCCCTCAGCCTACAGCAGGGAATTACTCACACATGGATGGGGGAAACATGGATGGTCGATGGAGAAGCGTCGGTGATGATGATGGCGATGATCTCCTCCAATTCCCCGTCCCGGCGGAGTGCCAGAACGGAGTTTCTGGTCCCCGAAATAGGTTTCGCGATGGCGGCGGCGTACGGTGATGTTTCTGGATGAAGTGGACGACCCCCTCGCGTTTTAGGTCAGAAGGGTTAAGTAGTCGAAAGGGGCTCGGGGGGTGCCGAGTGCCCTCCATGGCTGGCGCGGTGGGCCCCTTGGCCGCGCCACCTGTGGTTTGGGCCACTCGTGGCCCATCTCCCTCCCCTTCTGGCTCCGTGAGTCTTCTGGTAAAATAGGAGGTTTGCGATCTTTTCTGGTGTTTTTCCCGAAAGTTGACTTTCTGCACAAAAACAAGACACCAGGGCAATTCTGCTGAAAACAGCGTTAGTCCGCATTAGTTGTATTCAAAACACACAAGTTAGAGGTAAAACAATAGCAAAAGTGTTCGGGAAAGTAGATACGTTTTGGACGTATCATACTCTATGACCACTATAGGATGTCTTTAGTTTTTATTATGCATACATTTGGTCCATAGTAATTTCTTCTATGTTACACTTTGTGAACTTATCATTGAACATCCTTACATTGAATATTTGATATCACTTCATAATCTATCTTGCATATTGCTATTCCTTTGAAGAATGAATCATTTGACTCTATGTAGCAATAGTAATCATCTTTGATATCCTTTGATAGTATTAAATTGCAAAGTCCATGTTAGTTTTATCACCTTCATACTCGAGGACGAGTATAGGTTAAGCTTGGGGATGTTGATGCATGTAAAATGCATACATGAACTTTGAATTATATTACTGATATTTCAATCATATTTGCATCATATAAGGGTTATATCATTGTTTTATATTGATTTTGGGAATATTTCATAGTTTCCCTATTTTTCTGGAATTAACCCTGCACAGGCAGAAAACCCTATTTTCTATATTTTGATGTTTCAGGGACCCAAACGACGTCCAAATGACCTGGAAATTTACGAGCATCAGTTTTTGGAAGGAACAAAGCGTGGGAGCGAAGGAAGCGAACAAACGGAGGCCCGAGGGCCAAGATGAGTGGGCCCACGCGGCCAGATTCCTTGGCCGCGTGGGATCCATCATCTGGGGCCTCGTGGCTCCATTGCCATCTTTTTTTTTCCCGAGCCTCCGTCTTGACCTAAAAACGACTATAAAATAGTCCCCGACGCACTTCGGAAAAGAGCGCCACAGAAACACAGAAACCACGAAACAGAGACCTGGAGCTACAGATTGGAGGGGGAAAACTCCGGCGGGGCACTGCCGGTGTGGTCTCCATCTCCTCCAACAACTTCTCCACCGTCTCCATGATGAAGAAGGAGTAGTCCACCCCTGGACTATGGGTTTGTGGAAGTAACTTATGTATCTCTCCTCTCTTTGAGCTTCACTAATTAGTACCGTATGAGCTGCTGAACATGATTACGGTCATCTATGTAATACCTTTGTGGTGGATCTTTTTATGAGTTAATATATGTTTGAGATTGCAATAGTTTTGTTTCAGTTATGAAAGTAGATGCATATTATGTACCCCGTTCTTGTTTACTTGTTTTGATCAAGCATGTGTATGAGAGCGTGTGAGGGGGAACGTGTGCATTAGTTGGAGTGACGGGGAGTGGCTAGTACGGTGAATGTGACAGTTGTTCCGTGATCCACTTGGGTTTTTACCTTACTTTGTTGGCTCACTAGGGATAAAGAAAAATACCTTGCTACCGGAGATGTGGGTGTGACCATTGCCACTACTCCATGACTAGATCTAGCATGTTCTTATTTTAATTTCATGTCATTGAACTTATTGATATGCTCTGATTTATCTTAATACTAAGATGACTAGATTTAATTCCCATCTTGGTGGAGTATAAGAGAGATTAATAAACAAAAGATCTCTATGTTAGGACGTGATGCCCATATAATTAGTAACTTGTCAAACCTTGTTGTTGCAATCTCATATGTCAATTCTAGTGTTCCATTATCTACCAATTTACTAAAGAGAGAGTACATTTGTGAAACCATGAACCCCGGTCCATTTTTAATCATAAGAAACACCTTTCCAACAACTTTTATCCATTTTACATTTTCTGCTATTATTAAATCCGAAAATACAAAAACACTTTTACATCTTGCATTCACAATATAAAACCCAAAAATATCATTTATCATTGTTTCCACCATCCTTGCATATTTATTTACCATCATTGCATATTTATCTACTGTTTTGCATTTACCTTTATCATATCATTCTCACACCTTGTGCTTGACAACCACTTGGTGAGGTTGAGGGCACAGAACATTTACTTTGTTTTGCAGGTTCTCAAGAGAAGGATAAGAAGATAAAACCTACACTACTGGTTCCCCGAGAGTTCTATATTAAACCCTCGAGTCACCCCTCGTGGGAAAACTGTCTTTCCTATACTATACACTCTGCACTTGGAGTCTCAACCTAACCCATTTTCTTTTAACGCAGGTAACTACGTTAAGGGCCATCAGTAGGACTTGACAGATCCACACCAACTCGCGACTTCCGCACCCGAGGCTCCATCGGTCGTAGCTCCTTCGACTGCGGATCCATCAACTGCGTTCATACCATCGTCGATCCTCCAAGCCTGCTCGTCAGCAACTATGTCGACTCGAGCGATCAACGAGTTCATTGCGAAAGAACTCCAAGGTGAGGAGGCTGAATCAGCATACCGCACAAACGATCCCGAGGTCAATCTTCCACTCGAGGATAACTTCGACTGCGGGATCTCCCTCAGCGACTTCGACGAGCCCGAAACTCATATCGACAACCACGTCGATTCCGAGATCTGCACCAACAACAACCTCGACTTCGAGATCCATAACAACTTCGCCGACGCCGAGATGAGCATAGGCGATGAAGACATCAACAGACGGACCACTCGACGGGCATATCGACTCTGACATGAGCCTGGATGAAGACGTCGAGTCCATGACGGGACTCGAAAACACATACACATACCCTCGGGTGATACCCCAGCAGGTCTACGTTGCCTTCGCCGCAGAATCATCTGATACTGCGGCCAGTCGCGGGCCTACAGAATTCCCTTGCACAGTTACTATGCCAGATGGAGTCACAAATTTCACAATTACTGCTGAGATGGCAGCAAAAGCAGATAAAGTCATCAAGGAGTGCACAATGATGCCAGTGGACGCAACATGGGAAGAGATGTTGACCTTCCAGTACTTCAACTAGCAGGAATCACTTCGACTGCAGCAGATCAGAGCAACACTCGAAGAACGTAAAAAGCAGGCTAGCTTGTCGAGTACTTGAAGAAGACAACTCTCCCTGAGCTCCACCGGGCGAGCAGACACAAGACCCAGATCAAGGCTATCACGCCTCGCGGAAGATGAGAGGGCAGCACTCACCCGCAACTTAGGCCACTCTTTCATGACATTCGACGAGGAGGGAGTGCCAGTACCCAAAACAGCTGCGGGTGCCCTCTTTACTGCTGCAGCATACCTAGAGGCAATCAAGCGTCCAGCGGATGACCCCAATACAAAACTACATCGCCAACAGATCAAATCACTCGCCTTAGCGGCGAAGGCCATACGCCAAATCCCAAAAACTCCAGGAGGGAGCCGAGACCGTGCCATAGTAAACCCGCGTCGTGAAGAACATAATCGCAGTGGTCGCAGTCACCACTCGAAGGAAAGAAGTGGCTCACATCGGCGCAGGTCCAGGAGTAGATCACGCAGATCTTACAGTAGCGACTCGTACTCTGATCAGAAGCCTGAGCCACACGGAGCTCTGTGCTTCACTCGACGCGTCCGCGAGAAACGGATGCCCAAAGGGTTCAAACTCACATCTGAACAGCCCAAATACACGGGTCGACAGGAACCTTCAGGATGGCTGGAAGACTACAGACTGGCTGTCGCGTGCCAGCGAGGCACGAATATCACAGCCATGCAATACATACGACTCATGCTTGAAGGCACAACCCGCGACTGGCTCAAGGCTCTACCTCCATCAACATACGACTCGTGGGATCACTTCCGCGCTGACTTCATAAAAAATTTCGAGCCTCTATGTGAGCGATCGAAAACGTTCGAAGAACTGAGAGCCTGCGTTCAGCGGTCGGACGAAACGTTGAGGTCATACATCCGACGATGGACTGAGATACGCAACTCAGTTGGAGTAATTTCAGAAGATATGGCCATGGATGCTTTCATCATGGGCCTCGCCAGGCGAGATTTCAAAGAAGCACTTGGTCGCCAAAAGCCAACCTCTATAGCGAACCTCCTAAAGATCGCGACTGAGTGGCCAGACGGAGAAGACATGGCGCACCACACGCGGGTCCTCACCCCGTGACAATCATGATAGCGGTAGTCGAAGCCGCATGGACTCGTACAGAGACGATCGGAGGCGCAAACGTTCAAAACGTCACTACGACGACGACAGACCCGAATTTATGGCGGCTGGATTCTCCACACCCCGCAAAGATCAAGACAGAAGCGACCGATGGTCGGAAGATCGACGGGATACTCGAGATGATCGCCGGGCCAGTCGAGGTGATCGCCGGGATAGTCGAGACCGCAACCAACGCAGCGACAGCTACAAGAAGAAAGATTGGCGCAAGTCGCGTTCCGGCGCACAAAGCGAGCGATCATTCGATGACAAGATGGATGCTGATTGCAGATTCCACCTGTACAAGGGGGAAGACGGAAAATTGCGCTCCAATCACTCGATGAGAAACTGCAGAGAATTCGACCAACTAGCATCTGAATACGTGCAACTCAGAAAGGCAACAGCCGCACACGCACCCGCACCTGCACCTGTGCCTCAGCCAAACAATGTGCCCGTCCTGATGGCACCACCTCCATCACCACAGCCTGCCGCAGGCGGAAATATCGCGGGTGCCATTGATGCATGTAAAATGCATACATGAACTTTGCACTATATTACTTATATTCCAATCATATTTGCATCATATAAGGGTTATATCAATGTTTTATAATGATTTTTGGAATATTTCATGATTTTCCTATTTTTATGGAATTAACCCTGCGCAGGCAGAAAACCCTATTTTCCATATTTTAATGTTTCAGGGACCCAAACGACGTCCAAATGACCTGGAAATTTACGAGCATCAGTTTTTGGAAGGAAGAAGACTTGGGAGCGAAGGAAGCGAACAAGCGGAGGCCCGAGGCCCAAAAGAGGGTGGCCCACGCGGCCAAGGAATCTGGCCGCGTGGGACCCACCATCTGGAGCCTCGAGGCTCCGTTGCCGTCGATCTTTTCGCCCACGACTCCGTCTTGACCTAAAACCGACTATAAAAATAGTCCCCGACGCCCTTCGGAAAGGAGCGCCGCAGAAACACAGAAACCACGAAACAGAGACCTGGAGTTGCAGATTGGAGGGGGAAAACTCCGGCGGCGCTGCCGGGTGGTCTCCATCTTCTCCAACGACTTCTCCACCGTCTCCATGATGAAGGGGGAGTAGTCCACCCCCTGGACTTTGGGTTTGTGGTGGTAACTTGATCCAATCTCTCTATGTATGATCATTGTTGAAGTCCATATGATGTGCCTTGCATGATTATGGAACTATCTTTGTAATTCCTATGGTGGATATTGTGGTATGAGATGATATTTGTTATGCATTTACCATGTGTTGGGATTTTATGGTTTGTCATACTTTGGAGATATTCTATGATACATGTGATGGTTTGATTTATGCATAATGCCTTGTTTATCCTTGTCATGAGGTGATTGACACCACCAAGTGTGGATAGATGAGAGAGATGTGGTCATGCACACGAAATATGAATCATTGCACTAGTGTTTAGAATATTGTCCATTATGAAGTATGATGTATGTAGAGATGGCCTGTGACAGAAGGCATAGGCATTAAGTGACAGTAATACGCCCAACATCTTTATCTGGGGGTAAAAAGGAAGAGTATGATGTGGGAGTGACAGCAACCACGCTAGCCTTACGAGGGTGACCTAGCAACACAAATGATATTTTTTCAACTATGTGTTTTAGGACATGTAGCCGTCATAGAAGTTTACCATTAAAGCATGACAATTGTGTGTACTTTTTATCTATAACATGATAATCACCATAGATGGGAGAGAGGATTGAGTGAACCCATGAACCCATGTCCATTGTTCCTATAAGAGAAAACCTTTGTCTTGTCCTCTTGCATTGAAGAGGATTGGGACACTTTTACATTCTTGTTTTGTTACATTAAACTTCCATCCATTAAATCAACCATCTTGTTCTTTAAACTTGTTTAGTGCATAATCAACTAAAACTTGTGACACTTTAGTTGTAGGGAATAGATAACTTTTCCTTCTTGCTCCTGCGGATCGATACCCTACTTCCACATTGAGAGGTGCTACAGTGATCCCCTGCTCTTGGGGGTTATCAAGTACTTTTCTGGCGCCGTTGCCGGGGAGCGTAGCGCTTAAGTTTCTATTCTTGTGTGCACTAAACTTTAAATTTATTTTTGTTATATCTTGCAATCATTTAAGCTTGGGGAGGATACTATGCCTCCTATATATGATGATTACAATGATGATTATGAATGTTTTACTCCCACTATTACTAAGAAGATTTTACTTATGTGGAGAGTACTAATAATTTTATGCTTGTAGATCATGAAGACATGCTTTATGTCATAATTATATTGTTGAATTTATTCATGATGCTACTGAAAGTTATTATGAGAGGGAAAACATGGTTCTAAACATTTCAATATTATTACGTTTCCTCTCTTTAAGTTCAAAGTCTTGAAATTGCTCTTGTTTTATCTTCCTATGCTACTTGCTTTGTGTTTCAATGATTTATTTTCTTACAAGATCCCAATGCATAGGAAGTGGGTTAGACTTAAAAGTGTTTCATATTTTTCTCTTGATGCTCTCTTTTGCATTTCAATTCTTGTTCCTATGTGAGCATCATTAAAACTATCATGGCTGTCCAGAAAACAGATTCCTAAGCTTCACTGCGAAAAATGTTAAAAATCACAGAAAAGGAATTTTGACCTGAAATTTTACGACAGCAATCTTCAGTTATTAATACACATTTCATTAGTTCAAAATTTTCTGATTTGAGCAACGTAAGTGCCTCTGAAAATTCACTCTTTACGGGCTGTCCAGTTTTTGACAGATTCTGTCTTTATTTTGCATTACTCTCATTACTTGTGTTTTGTGTAGTTCTATTGATCAAAGAGCAATGCACAACCATAGTAACAGTAGCTAATGTTTAGAATCAACTCATGATATGTCTTTGCTGTACCTATGAGGATTTAATTTATGGAGACACTAACCCCTCTAATCAAGTTTTATGTTGAGTTTTGTGTAAAGAGAATTTTTCAAGTGGAAGAGTTGAGGGTGATGAACAAAGATCAAGAGGGACAACCACTCAAGCTTGGGGATGTTACCCCTAGACTCACCCAACATATATCAAATAAGTACAAGAATTCAAGCTTGGGGATGCCAAGCCACCTCACTCCAACCATCTTGATATCAAGTAAGAAGCCTAGCTATATGGCTATAAAGAAAGCGCTTTACGGGAGGCAACCCGGTTGTTTTTTTTTGATTTTCTTTGTGTCCTCTTGCTGTAACAAGAGACTTAGTTTTTAGTTTAGTTTCTGAATTTTTAATAAAGTGCCAAGTTTTACCATTTTGGTTTGAAAAGTTGCTTATAGCGTTCGGAGATTTTATTCCTGCACGAATCTGTGCACGGTATGATTTTTAATTTTATTCTGTAACTCCGAATGAGCTCATATTTGAACTGTAGTTGCAACTTTTCATCCTCTGTATGCATGAATTGTTTCGGAATTTTTGACAAAGTTTAGTAGGGTAGAAAAATACGTTTTTGCTGCTGTTTTTCTGGACAGATTCTGTCCCATTTTGTTTGATGCATGCTTTGAACTTTTAACTTGAATCTTTTTGATCCAATTGAGTTTATGAGTAGGCATACAACATTATACACTTTCTGGACATTCATATGAATTTTTTTCAAGGATTATATGCAGCAAGAAATCTATTTGTTTATCACTACTAATGCACCCCACAGAAAAGAAATGGGAGAAACGGTGTTTTGAAGTTTTTTCACAGGGATTAGAGGAGATGCACCAAGAGCTATCCAAGGATGGTGAAGACCATAAGCTTGGGGATGTGAAGACAACCCCACTGGACCTACACACTCTCGGTTTGCACACGTCTAACTTCTGTTTTTCGATCGAAACACTTTATCGCATAAACTTGGAGCGTCTTTTTGTTTGTTTTGGTTTGATTTTTATTTTGTGAGACCACCACACTATCATTTATATATGAGAGAGCTACTGGAAATTTGGGTTGAATTATGTTGGATGCTATTATTAGATTGGGAAAAGGGATGTTGGAGTTGATTTTAAAAGATACATATAGTTGCATGATTCATGAGCTTGTTAATGAGTAATAATTTGCAAGTATTTTATCAAGAGCTATCTTTTATTCATGTTTTGATGCTGAATGTTATTTTACTTTGTTTAACATGGATTGTTAGTTCTATGGACACTCATGCATGCATTTAGATGGTCAACTTTCTCCCTCTTGCTAGCCCAAAAATTCCAACAAGTAAAAACTTGTTTCCAACACCTTCAACCAAAGTTTTTCCAGTGAGTCCACCATATCTACCTATTAGCTTTATGCTATTCCGAGTATGTTTATCATGATATTTGTGTTATCTATACCTCTGAATGAAAATGCTTATGTTGTTGATTGTTATGGGAAAAGTTGGTTATAGAGCTCTCGAACTTGATGCACACTTTACTTTCATTGCATAGATAAAACATGACCCATTGTGATTAAAATTATGATGTTGTGGGCTTGACAAATGTCTTTGGTTGAGAGTTAGCTCATATGTGCTGTCACATGGCAAGCTTTCAACATGCACTTCATTTCATTTAGTTGATATCATGTACTTTTGTTTATGGATGCTTACCATGGGTGAAATAAATGTGGAAATGAAGTAGGTTTAAATGAGTTTGTATAAATGGTTAGAGAGACGCCTGGGCCGCTAATCTAAGCCATGCATCATTCATGGTGGAAATTTACTTACATGCTATGGTGAACCTTCTGTGATACACCTTACAATAAAAATATCTAATGGTAAATAAAAAGGGTGTTGAGATTGTTCATTGTGTTTGTTTGTCTTGTCATTTTGATATGGGCTTGTTCCATATCCTGGGACAAGAGGTACCCCAGTTGACGCTCTTAATGATACTATTATTACTTACAATGATATTTAACTTGAACTTGCTTTGTTTCCCAAGTTGAGTAACACATGGAGTAGGTACTTGTATTCAAGGGGCATGAGACTTTCAACCTGTACTTTGTCAAGCACACTACTCATATTTGCTTTCACTTTAAACTTAATCATTCAAGATGCTATGATAGGGGAATGAGAGCTTGACACCAAGGATTACCACATTACAATCATTAACTTAAGTAGAGAAGTTCAGAAGTTAGATGAAACTTATTCATGCTTTACCTCTACTCATATATATCTTTCCAAAGTGTCCACCTTTTATATTCAGATTTTCATCAATACTCTATGACCATTGTAGGATGTTCTTACTTATCATTATGCATACTTGTGGTCCATAGTACTTTTTCATTCATGTTACACTTTGTGAATTATCATTGAACATCCTTGCATTGAATACTTGATATCACTTCATAAACTATCTTGCATATTGCTACTCCTTTTAAGAATGAATCATTTGACTCTATGTAGCAATAGTAATCATCTTTGATATCCATTGTTAGTATTAAATTGCAAAGTCCATGTTAGTTTTATCACCTTCATACTCGAGGACGAGTATTGGTTAAGCTTGGGGATGTTGATGCATGTAAAATGCATACATGAACTTTGCACTATATTACTTATATTCCAATCATATTTGCATCATATAAGGGTTATATCAATGTTTTATAATGATTTTTGGAATATTTCATGATTTTCCTATTTTTATGGAATTAACCCTGCGCAGGCAGAAAACCCTATTTTCCATATTTTAATGTTTCAGGGACCCAAACGACGTCCAAATGACCTGGAAATTTACGAGCATCAGTTTTTGGAAGGAAGAAGACTTGGGAGCGAAGGAAGCGAACAAGCGGAGGCCCGAGGCCCAAAAGAGGGTGGCCCACGCGGCCAAGGAATCTGGCCGCGTGGGACCCACCATCTGGAGCCTCGAGGCTCCGTTGCCGTCGATCTTTTCGCCCACGACTCCGTCTTGACCTAAAACCGACTATAAAAATAGTCCCCGACGCCCTTCGGAAAGGAGCGCCGCCGAAACACAGAAACCACGAAACAGAGACCTGGAGTTGCAGATTGGAGGGGGAAAACTCCGGCGGGGCGCTGCCGGGTGGTCTCCATCTTCTCCAACGACTTCTCCACCGTCTCCATGATGAAGGGGGAGTAGTCCACCCCTGGACTTTGGGTTTGTGGTGGTAACTTGATCCAATCTCTCTATGTATGATCATTGTTGAAGTCCATATGATGTGCCTTGCATGATTATGGAACTATCTTTGTAATTCCTATGGTGGATATTGTGGTATGAGATAATATTTGTTGCATTTACCGTTGTGTTGGGCTTTTATGACTTTTCATACTTTGGAGATATTCTATGATGCATGTGATGGTTTGATTTATGCATAATGCCTTGTTTATCCTTGTCATGAGGTGATTGACACCACCAAGTGTAGATAGATGAGAGAGATGTGGTCATGCACACGAAATATGAATCATTGCACTAGTGTTTAGAATATTGTCCATTAAGAGTATGATGTATGTGGGTAGAGAGTGGCCTAGTGACAGAAGGCATAGGCATTAAGTGACAGTAATGTCGCCCAACATTCTTTATCTGGGGGTAAAAAGGAAGAAGTATGATGTGGGAGTGACAACAAACCACGCTAGCCTTACGAGGGTGACCTAGCAACACAAATGATTATTTTCTTTCAACTATGTGTTTTAGGACATGTAGCCGTCATAGAAGTTTACCATTAAAGCATGACAATTGTGTGTACTTTTTATCTATAACATGATAATCACCATAGATGGGAGAGAGGATTGAGTGAACCCATGAACCCATGTCCATTGTTCCTATAAGAGAAAACCTTTGTCTTGTCCTCTTGCATTGAAGAGGATTGGGACACTTTTACATTCTTGTTTTGTTACATTAAACTTCTATCCATTAAATCAACCATCTTGTTCTTTAAACTGTTTAGTGCATAATCAACTAAAACTTGTGACACTTTAGTTGTAGGGAATAGATAACTTTTCCTTCTTGCTCCTGCGGATCGATACCCTACTTCCACATTGAGAGGTGCTACAGTGATCCCCTGCTCTTGGGGGTTATCAGCCATACAACCCGGGCCTCGGGTGGACGAACCTCAGTACCCTCCATCTCAAGGGCAGATGTACATGATACAGAAAGGTCGCCCTTCCAACAGGGAGCAAAACTTCGTACTCGACAAGTAAATATGGCAGTCATGTCACCTCCTGCCGTAACTCAATTCTTGAAGAGATCCGAAATTGCAATAAGCTTCAGCAGAGAGGAGCACCCACCATCGGTCGTTCGTCCAGGGCACTCTGCTCTGGTACTCAACGCGCAAATTGGAGGCTACGCCATGTCCAAGGACTTCATGGATGGTGGCAGCGGCATAAACATCATCTTCGCGGATACGCTCCGCAAAATGAACAGGTCAGTCGAAAACCTGCCAAAATCCTCAAATACCATTCACGGTATCATCCCAGGCAAAGCAATAAGCCCAGAAGGCACCATAAAACTCAACGTTACGTTCGGGGACAAAAACCACTTCAGGACAGAGTCGATTGAGTTCGAAGTTGTCGACTGGAAGTCACAATACCACGCCATACTTGGACGCCCGACGTTCGCTCGATTCATGGAGGTCCCACACTACGCATACCTCTAGCTGAAAATGCCTGGACCAAAAGGAGTAATCACAGTCAAAGGAAACTTCCAAAAATCCGATTCTTGCGACCGAGAGTTTAGCAAAATCTCCGAGATGTCCGGCATGGAAGCAACACTCGCCAATCTAGCGGTCTCCAATGATCGAACACTTATACCGGAGGACAAGAAGGTGGGAGTCGACAGAGCATTCAATGCCACCAATGACACAAGGTCGCATCAGGTGCACCCGACCGACCTGACCAAGACAGTCAATGTCTATTCGAGTCTGCCTATCGCATAGGAAAGCGCGCTCGTCGAATTCCTCCGTGAGAACTGGGATATATTTGCGTGGTGTCCAACCGACATGCCAGGTATTCCCAGGAAATTCGCCGAGCACTCTCTCCAATTATTTCCAGATGCTAAGCCAGTCAAGCAAACAATGCGCCACATATCCGGCCCGAAAAGAACCGCAGTCGAAGCCGAAGTCGACAGACTACTCGCAGCAGGTTTCATTAGAGAAATCAAGAAATCACAATGGGTGGCTAACCCGTACTTGTAGAGAAGAAGCACACAGACATCCTTCGGATGTGCGTAGATTTCACAACACTCAATAAATGCTGTCCAAAGGATCACTTTCCACTACCTCGAATCGATCAGATCGTCAACTCCACCACCGGGTGCGCTCGCTTGTCCTTCCTGGATGCTTACTCAGGTTACCACCAGATAAGGATGAAGAAAGAAGATGAAGAGAAAACAGTGTTCATAACCCCACTCCGGGTCTACTGCTAGACAACTATGCCTTTTGGGCTCAAGAACGCAGGCCCAACCTACCAGCGCATGATGCAGGACTGCCTCAAGAAGCAAATTGGGCGAAACGTCCAGGTCTATGTAGACGACATCATCATCACCACAAGGGAGGAAAACACACTACTCGATGACTTGCGAGAGACGTTCGCAAACCTCAAACGCTTCCACATCAAGCTCAACCCGAAGAAGTGCACGTTCGGCGTGCCAGCCGGGCAGCTCCTGGGGTATGCAGTCTCGGCTCGTGGAATCGAGGCGGACCCGGAGAAAATACAGGCCATCTTGACAATGCAAAGGCCTTCAACGCTCCATGACGTACAAAAATTAGCAAGTCGAGTGGCAGCACTCAGCCGATTCATCAGCAAACTGGGCGAAAAAGCACTCCCGTTCTATCGGCTGATGAAGGAAGCGGACAAATTCGAGTGGACACCAGAAGCCGAAGCAGCCTTCACGGACCTCAAGCGAGTCCTCACAAGCCCTCCAATTCTCGTCGCACCAAGGGAACGAGAGCCACTATACCTGTATGTCTCCGCAACTAACAGGGTGGTAAGTACCGTACTGGTAGTCGAACGCAGGGAGGAGGGACACGCCCAAAGCATACAACGCCCAGTCTACTACTTGAGTGAAGTCCTCTCCATATCAAAGCAGCGGAACCCGCATTATCAAAAGCTGGCCTACGTCGTGTTCATGTCCTCAAGGAAGCTGACGCACTACTTCGCAGAGCACCCGATCACTGTAATCATCACCTCAGGAATCGGAAACATCCTCACACATCCCAACGCAACTGGGCGAGTCGCAAAATGGCTCATCGAGCTAGGACCACGAGATATCAAGTATGATTACCCGAAGGCTATCAAAGCACAAGTCTTACCTGACTTCCATACCGAGTGGATCGAAGCTCAGTTGCCAGGAGCACCAGATGTGTCCAATTCATGGACTATGTACTTCGACGGCTCAAAAAAGAACGAAGGCGCAGGCGCAGGTGTCATCCTCATATCACCAAAAGGCGACAAGCTTCGCTATGTACTGCAGATGGGATTCGAGTTACCATCCAATAACGAAGCTGAGTACGAGGCCCTGATCCATGGCATGCGGATAGCCAAAGCCCTCGGGTGCACTCAACTTATGATCTATGGTGACTCGAACCTGGTGGTGCAGCAAACAATGAAGGCCTGCGATGCCATCGCAGACAACATGATCGCCTACCGTGACTTGTGTAACGTCCCAAATTTTGTAACCAGGAAAAACTTAATTGTCCGAGACCTAAAATTTAGGGGGAACAAAAACTTTTTGAAATGTCTTGTTACTAGATGTGATTTACTCATGTTTGTTTGGTTTGGCACGTTGTGGTATGGGTTTGTGTCATGACCTCTTTAAATATCAAGCTTGGAACTCAACCTGGTTATGATATGACCTTTGAGATCAATGTTTTGACAAGTAACAATGGTCCATATATCTTCTCCTCTCATAATTTTTAACAAACTCCATTTACCCTGATATTTTGATTTTAGCAACTACCCAAAAATCTATTCTTGAGAGAATAAAAGTACTTTCAAATTTACTCATTTTTTAAACCATGGAGGACTATATAATAAGTCCTAATATATCTTTAAGTTAAGGTGTTGCTAGTATTTTCAACCCTTATTTAAAAACTCTAAATTTCTACTTCTTTGGAAAATATTACTAAGAAGTGGTTTAATTCTCTTTCTACCAAAAACCTTGCCATGATCATGTTTGTCACCACCTCACAAATATGTTTGTTATTTATCCAATTGTTTGTATGTTTGAACTTTTTGACTTGCGCTTATTTTATCTATCTTGAGTGTGTATTTCTGTGTGTGACATGTGGTTTTGTTGGTATCAAGTTAAGGTTTATTGCTTGAATTGGAATCATAGAGTCTTGTTTGATGGTTTTGCATGCTTGTAACTTGTTTACATCTTTTTAGGTTGTTTGAGTTAAAACATTTCTAAAACAATTAATTATTAAATAGTGCATATCTATCTTAGCTCATGTTAACTTTTAGCATTTCTAGAGCCTCACCATTTATGTTTCTTTTGATCTTTTTGGAAATACAAAACTTCTAGCATCACCTACATCCCCTCTACTTTCCTTATATAGCCCTCTCAAAATTTTACTAAAATGTTTGATCCCTAATCCTTGCTTGTTTTTAGTGCTTCATAATAAGGTGACCAATTGCTCCAGTATCTAATACCATTTTGTCACCTCCGTGTTTCTTCGACATATTGACATTTGTGCCAATGAATCAGGACACCATTCATCCTTGGCACCATCTCTCGCACCCCAAAGCTTTTAGTGGGCCTTTTGAGCTTATGAAACATTTAATCCATGATGGTTTTGATGCTACCACAATAACAGCATTTCAGGACTTAGAATTTTTCTAAGTCACTTTGTCTGAATTTTCTGAAAACTGTTATTTTATTCACTTTTGCACTTCTCTCCCTAAGCAATCCTCGACCCTTTATGACAATTCACTTGCATACCTCACTTCACCACCACTTGCTATTGTTTGTACAATTTTCCTCAACCCCAATTGAACCCTTGATTGCTTATTGTTTATTGCTAAACATGGCATCAAATTAACCTGTTGCATTTCCTTTTATTTCATCAAAACACTTTTAAAACTTCTCTCTCACACTCCCAACGTCTCTCTCCCTGCCTCTCCAGAGCAGACCAGCCCCACACCACCCTGGCCCACCTGTCATCCACCCCAGATGGCCCTTGCCCACTCACCTCTCTCCTTTCTCCACCATGGCCAATGGAGGCTCTCTCCCTCTCCCTCCCACTAGCCAGAACACATCACCCCGACCACACTCATCCTGTCCCTCTCCTCCACCGCCTCCCTCACCCAATAGCCACCTCCTGCCCCTCCTCACCCGAGCTCATGCTCAAGGTCCACCATGGACCGGCCACACCCGTGGATAAGAGTTCACAATGCTCCCCAGCCCCTCTCACCTTGCCCATTAGCCTCCTGCACCTCCACTCTCCCACCCCTTGCCATATCTCTCGAGCTCCCCCTCTCTTCTGCTCGTAAACTTCGAGGAACCGGAGCTCGGGTCCGTGAGCTTGCGAGCAAGCTCGCCGTGGACTCCGTCCCCCTTTTCTCTCTCCCTCTGCACTGCCTCTTTCCCCTCCTCTCAGGCGACCTCTTAAACACCCTCGTTTGCTTTCAGGTGTACCGGAGCTGCCGGGGACGTGACGTGGCCGTGGCGGGCGTTGTCGACAACGCCGACGTTCGGGAGCTCTCCAACACGATTTGCAACCACCCCTGGCTACCCCGACCCCCTGCACCTCTCTTGCACACTCCCCATCACACCCTGCAGCCCCCTCGGTGAGCAGCTAGCAGCCCAGGTCGAATCCCTTCCTTTATTCACGTTCTGGACATTTCAAGGAAGAAGAACAGCCACCGTCCATCTTTTGATCAACGGTTTCGATTGTATGTTTTTGGATCTGTTTCTAGCCATTAGATCTAGATCTGAGGGCAGCTTACCCCTTCCCTTGAGTGTGGACCACGGTGGGCCGGCCCAGCTTGATGCAGCTCGGATCCAGGCAGATCCGGCCCATTCATGTTTTTTTTGTTTAGTAGATCTATTTTCCTGTTTAGGCAGAAACTGCCCTGTAGGTTTTAATCCAAATAAAATACTTTTATCGAGTTGTCAGCCAAACCAAAAATCGCAGTGGTAAAGCAATGAGTTTAGAACCATCCCCAATTTGCAGATCTTAAAAATATTAATTTGTGTGAGCGTGAAAATTACTGTACTGCCACTGGTCAAAATCAAAGAACTATTAATAACTTGAGTTTTATGAATCCAAAAACAGTGAGTTCAATTGTTCTGGAATGCTTGTGACTATAGCTGTCTTTAGAAATTAACCTCAAGTGTTTGTGATGCTTAGTTTTAAAATGGGCATGTGTTGGAAGTTTGGACCAGTAGGGTTTTCTAGCATTTAATTAATTTTCTGTAAATAAGATTTTGGACTAAATCCAATTGCATTAGTTTAAAATACTTACATAGAACCTAAGCCTATATTTGCATAACTGGTTGTTGAACAGACCACCATGGACTTAATAAACTCTAAAAATGGTGTTTTCTGCCTATTAAAAGTGATAAAATAAATATTTGGTCCTTTATGAAATTGTTGCTATTGTTGTTTGTGAATTGTTTAGGTACTGTAGATCACTACATAATGTTGTTCTTAATATGTTAGTACTGTTAGTGCTTAAGTAAAAACAAAATGAAGTTAGTTGTAAAATGCTAGTAGTGCCTGAGGAAATAAAATGAATTAATCATGCTTGTTCGTTTAATTTCTTGATTAATGAAATAAAGTAATATTCACTAATAAAGTTCTTCTTAGCTACTGGTTGTTTTAAGTTTATTAGTGGTGTTGAGTTTTACAAATTGAAAGTGATCCAAAAAGGTTGTCTAATTATCACCTTAACCCTATTTGTAAATAAATAATAAATTGTATTTGCCAAACATGTTTGTGTGGTTTAATATGTTGCCTTGTTAGTTAACCTTGGTAGTCTTTGAGTTTAAAACTAGCATGAGTAGTTTGTTAATGTCTCTATCTTAGCTTGGTGAAACATTTTAATAATAGAAAATTAAGTAGCAACTTAACTTTTGTCTGAAGTATTTTCATGAAAACTAAAGAGATACTTTTGCCTGAAGTATTTCCTAAACTACTGCAGCCGCCTTGTTAAATGACCTAATCACCCTAAAGAGTGTTTTGTTTTAGGGTTTAGTTAAAACCACCTTTTTAACAATTAGGGTTGTTATGTAGACTTTCCTAGGTGTGTTTGTTGTTTGTCTTAGCTAAATGAACTTATTGCTTGTGGTTGTTTAACCAAGTGAATTGCTTGCTGTTGTTTGTTAGCTTAGTGATTTGTGCAAATGCTTGTTGTTTGTTATGTCCTTGTGGCATTGTCCTGTATTCTAAGTGTTGTTCCTTTTTCTGTTTACGACGTTCGATATGATCGGGAAGGAACTGGAAGTGAGGAGTGAACCTGAGGAACATCAAGGTCAATACCCAGGGACATATTGCTGAGCCAGGCAAGCCACCTCACCACTCTAATGAAATCCTATTATTTCTACAAGCATGTTTTGTTTTCAAAATAAAATAATGCATGTTTTATTTCTTTCATGGCCTTCTTGCCACCCAAAAACTATTTTACAAAATATTGTTTGGCCAAAGATATCTACTAGAATATAATAAGTGTTATAAAAATTAAGTCTTCACTTGAGAAGCCTTCTACTGAAGGCGCTATCAAGAAAATTATATTTTCTAGTAGCATATCCTTATACTCTTACCTCAAAACTATAGGATAGGAATCTGGATTTGATGAAATGTTTTTAAAGGAAAACCCGAGTCGCTGAGAGCGATCGGCGAGAAAGTGTTTTATAAAACCCATGTTGCTGGGAGCAAATGGAGATGTGTGTGAAAACCCGAAGTGCTGGGAGCATTCGGTGAGTTTACGAAAACCCGAGCTGCTGGGAGCAGTCGGAGGTGGAGATGTTTTTGAAAAACAAAGTACAGCCCTAGCGGCCGCCCGAACAATTAACCCGTGCAACCACACTACCTGATATGGGTAGGGCTTAGCCGGAAGCTTGTCCACTTTAGTACGGAGGATCTCATACTTCTATAAGGGTTAGAGTCCCTCGAAGCCGGGTTGCCGTCTGTACGAGGCAATACACATGTGGAGGATCCGCGCCGAACGATTACGTTGGGTCCCCTGCCGTGGCGGTGTGGCGTCCCGAGAGAGAGACCAGGGGTCTAGAGGAGCACACGGTGCCGAGGGGAACAAACCCAGCGGGAGTCCTCTGTACTAGAGTGGATTAGGGGAAAGCTTTGATCATGTTATCCGAAACCCCGCATACTGTTGTATGAGGACCGTGGCTGATCACGGCGGAATGAATGTTTGGAGTGGTGAAAGTGCACCACCTCTGCAGAGTGTAAAACTATTCGAATAGCCGTGTCCGCGGTCATGGACGGTTGGAAAGGCCACCGATCTAGGTGTATGGGCAAATTTTATGTTTTCAAAAGAAAAATGGTTTTCTCGGTGGAAATAAGGAGGCATCAAGAAGGTACCTGGGAGGTACGGAATTTGGGAGAAGAGGGTTGGTCTTGGGGAGACAACTCAGGCTGATCCCGTGGAAAGGAAAAAGGGGTATCCCCATCCTAATGTCTTTGAAATGATTTTACAAAATGTTTTACAAAAATATGGGAATAGTACATGCTATTTCTACAAGAGAGAATTCTATCTCTAAATGTTTTGTTTAACAGGGATATAGAGATGTTGTAATCTCTATGTCTAAAAGCATCGTTTTGAGAGAACTAAGCCCTATACCAATATATAGCTGCTATCCCAGCTTTCGAAAATGTTTTATTGCATTACCATGAAAACTTAAGCCATGAGGTGCTATTGCGAGTACGTAATTGTACTCATATGGCTGTGTCCCTGGATATTCAAACGTCCAGATTACAACGAGGAGATGTACGAGGTCGAGGAGGAGTACGCCGACGACTACGCCAACTGAGTGTCACCGGTCAACTGCTCTGTGGGAACGCGTCCGGTTGTGACGAGGGTCGACGCGAACCACGAGCTTCCGCTGTATCGTAGTTAATTCCGTCCTGCGCGACGATGATTTGCAGACTTGGTCATGTGACCACTTTGTGTTGTAAGACTTTTATTCGTACGACTTGAATGATGTATCTCTTGATACCATATTGGTTATGTGATCGCGATGGACTGATCATTGGGATCGTGATCTATTTTACATAATGTGGACATCTCGGACTTCGGTACGAGGGGTCCCTACAACTTGTACAACCTAATGGAGGGCAGCTTCAAAGGCTACGAGTTGCGGCACATAGGGCGCGAGAGCAACGAAGAAGCAGACAAGCTAGCCAACCTTGGCGCGACCAAAGCACCAGTTCCACCTGGTGTCTTCCACGAGCGCATCGAGCACAGGTC
This sequence comes from Poa pratensis, assembly GCA_947311845.1. Lineage (NCBI taxonomy): Eukaryota > Viridiplantae > Streptophyta > Magnoliopsida > Poales > Poaceae > Poa > Poa pratensis. The sequence continues at coordinate 29,644,070 of CAMZMU010000113.1, forward strand.
CATCAAGCAAAAACGAACATCTCCTACATCAGCCGCACCAGCCAAGAGCAAAGCACCTAGCACAGAGGACCCGCCAGTCGAGGTACTCCTCATTGAGCCGACTTGGACTCAACCTTTCCTCGCATACATACTCCGCGGCGAGGTACCTGAAGACATAACAGAGTCAAGACGCGTCACTCGACGTTCTAAAGCATACACCGTCATCAACGGCAAACTATACAAGCGCAGCGTATCAGGTATGTTCCAGCGATGCATAGCATTCGAAGATGGCCAGTCCATCCTCCGTGATATTCATGCAGGTACCTACGAGCATCACGCCAGCAGTCGATCACTCGTAGCCAAAGCCTTTCGCGCAGGCTTCTACTGGCCCACAGCACTCAAAGACGCTGAGGACATAGTCAAAAGGTGCATCGGCTGTCAAAAATTCGCCACAAAGCTGGACGCACCTGCATCGGCGTTGAAGACAATACCATTGGCCTGGCCTTTCGCCCAGTGGGGGCTCGATATGGTCGGGTCACTCAGAAAATCCTCCCATGGAGGGCATACTCACCTTCTGGTGGCGGTCGACAAGTTCACCAAGTGGATTGAAGCAGTCCCTATCACAAGTTCGACTGCCACTACAGCAGTCAATTTCATAAAATCCATCATATACCGCTTCGGTGTAACAAGCAGCATCATCACTGATAACGGTACAAACTTTACGACTGAAGAGTTCCGATCCTTCTGCAAATAGCAAGACAACACGCTCAACTATGCATCCGTGGCACACCCGCAGTCCAATGGCCAAGTCGAAAAAGCCAATGGGCTCGTGACGAGCGGAATCAAGAAACGCCTCCTCGTGCCACTCAAAAGAGCCGTGGGTGCTTGTGTCGAAGAACTCCCGTCTGTGCTATGGAGCCTACTCACAACTCCTAACGCTTCAACACAGTTCACCCCATTTTTCATGGTCTACGGCGTAGAGGCAATCCTGCCATCAGATGTAAGATTCAATGCACCAAGAGTCGAAGCATACAACGAAGAAGATGCAGATGCAGCACTCGAAGACGCAGTCGACTTGCTCGAAGAAGCACGCGACACGGCACTAGCACGAACAGCTGTCTATCAGCAAGACCTCCGCAACTACCACAGCCTTCGACTGCGCACCAGGTCCTTCGAGGTTGGCGACCTGGTACTTCGACTGAAACAAAAGAAGGTGCACAAACTCGCTCCCCCATGGGAAGGACCCTTCATCATCACCGAGGTCATTGGTGGTGGAGCATACAGACTGAAGCACGCGAAGACAGGCGAACTCTCGCACAATCCTTGGAACGTTGCGTAGCTGCGCCGTTTCTATGCTTAGATTGCTCAATCGCATAATATAATAGGCACATATGTCGGATGGCTGCAGGTTTCAGACGTGCTCTTTTCCTTACTAGGGTACCTACGGGGACTAGAAGGTTTTTAATGAGGCGGCCTGCAGCTTAATATTCAAAAGTGGAATATAATCAATGTTCATCCTATCTTTCTGTTCACTATTCGCATAACTCATATATTAGCCGCACCCGAGCACTCAGGGGTTGCGCTATCAAAAACACGAGCTTTCGCTCCCGCAAAAACAAAAAACCCAGATGCACCCGAATACTCGAGGGCTGGGTCACAGCAGTTCAAACAAAAACGATAAACTTCTCAACCCCACTCGCATGCTCGGGAGCTGGATACGTCTCAAACGTATCTATAATTGATACATACTTGATACGTCTCAAACGTATCTATAATTTCTGATGTTCCATGTTGATATTATACCAATTGTTACATGTTTTATATACACTTCACAGCATTTTTATGCATTTTTTGGGACTAACCTATTAACAAGAAGCCACAGTGCCAGTTCCTGTTTTCTGCTGTTTTTATATTCCAGAAAAGCTAGTCTGGAAATATTCTCGGAATTGGACGAAACTTGGACAGAACCTCTTATTTTTCCAACACGAAGACGAAATCCAGAGGAGACACGGAGGGGAGCCACGTGGCGCCCACACCATGGTGCCGCGCGGGCCCCCCCCTACCGCGCCGTAGGGTGGTGTGGGGCCCTCGTGGCTCCGCAGCCGCCGCCCTTTCACCTATTTATTCCTCCCGACGCGAAAACCCTAAATACCCGAGCCATTATCCACGAAAAGTTCCAGAGACGCCGCCGCCGTCAACCCTAGCTCGGGAGGGTTCAGAAGCTCTTCCCGGCACCCTGCCGGAGAGGGGAATCATCACCGGAGGGCTCTACATCACCATGCCTGCCTCCGGAGTGATGCGTGAGTAGTTCATCCTTGGACTATGGGTCCATGGCAGTAGCTAGATGGTTGTCTCTCCACTTTATGCTATCATGTTTAGATCTTGTGAGCTGCCTATCATGATCAAGATCATCTTATTGTAATGCTACATGTTGTGTTTGCTGGGATCCGATGAATATTGAATACTATGTCAAGTTGATTATCAATCTATCTTATATGTTATTTATGATCTTGCATGCTTTCCGTTACTAGTAGATGCTTTGGCCAAGTAGATGCTTGTAACTCCAAGAGTGAGTATTTATGCTAGATAGTGGGTTCATGCCTCCGGTAATCTGGGAGAGTGACAATAACTTCTAAGATTGTGGATGTGCTGTTGCCACTAGGGATAAAATAACCGATGCTTAGCTTAAGGGTACGTCGTTAGGTCTAATGCATTTGTTTACTTTACGCACATTGCTTAATGCAATTATCCGTTGCTTGCAACTTAATACCAACGGGGAACTCGGTATGACAACCTGGCGGTTGATTATTAGTCATAGACGATGTTGGATAACGGTCTACGTATTTTGTCGTAATGCCCACATGAATATCATAGTAATAATCATGTCATATATATGCATTGTTATGCGCTCAATATTTTGTCAATTGCCTAGCTATAATTTGTTCACCCAGCATGTTAGTTATCTGTTATGGAGAGACACCACTAGTGAACTGTGTACCCCGGTTCATTCTTTTACACTGATAATACAACCAACTACAAACACTGTTTCTTTTTATTCTCTGCAATTTACTACTGTTTTCCATACCATACGTTTAATCCTTTGTTTTCAGCAAGCCGGTGAGATTGACAACCTCACTGTTTCATTGGGGCAAAATAGTTTGATTGTGATTGTGTGCAGATTCCGCGTCAGCGCGCCACTGACTACCTTGCGAAGTGATTTCTTGCTTCTACTGGTTCGATTAAACCTTGATTTCATACTGAGGGAAAACTGCTGCTACACTGCATCATACCTTCCTCTTGGCGTTTCCCAGCGAACGTGTGATCCACGCAATCAAGCATATTTTCTGGCGCCGTTGCCGGGGAGCAGAAGCACTTCGGTTCAGCAATCTCCTTGCCTTCCTTCCACACGCCATATTTTCTGACGCCATATTGGGAAGCAAGAGGATTTCTGCAAGGGGAGTTTCACGCTTCCAATCTCTTTACTTTGTTATTGTCTTGCTTAGTTTATTTTTAATTAGTCTTGTTTGCTTTATTTACCTAAAACACAAAAAAATTAGTTACTTTTATTTTCCAGTTGTTATCTTTCTGTTTTGTTTTAATTTTGCTAAAATGAGTACCCCTGAGAACACTAAGTTGTGTGATTTCACTAGCACGAACAACAATGATTTCATTAGTACACCTATTGCTCCACCAGCTTGTAGCGCCCTGACCCGACTGCTATACAGTGATACTGTGTCCCCGGTTATCCGATACCACCAGACACACTATCAAAGCATAATAGAGAGATCAAGACTTGTGGAACAAGTGGCACATCACAGACTCTACGACACAAAACATATATAGCTCAACTCTTATAATAGAGAAAGATAGCAAATGACAAACAGAGGTCACAGACCCAACATTACAACAAGCGGAAGCAAAGGGCGTTGTTCTAAACAACAAGAACCAAATTATGGCCTAAGAGGCCTGCAGATAAACATCACAGCGCCAGCTGTTCTGGGATGTCCCAAGCTGCCGCCTGGGAACCCCAGACTACTCGTCGACGTCCACGAATAACCCACCTTCGAGGTCGGTGAAGTCCTCTCCTGAAAATAAGCAAACGACGTTGAGTTCGACGAACTCGCAAGATTAAGAGCTAATATATGCTCGATGATTGGCTTTCAAGGTTTTATGGCTGTTTTGCATAAAGCTGATTTAATTTTAAAAAGACATAACTCCATGGCATCGGCTAATCAGATTATTTTGAAAAAGGGGTAAGAAGTAACCTCTTTTCTGGTAACCATTTCCATCATAACCATCACCATTCTCATCACCTATCTACTAGGCACCTCCCCGAATCACCCTCGAGGAAGCTCACCTTGGTTATTAGTAGTACCTTTAGTACTCAGTTTTTAATCATTCCGTTAAGGTTATTCTATGGTCATCGTCCATTCCCAAGTCGTCCATAACCGCGGACACGGCTTTTCGAAAAGATTTATCCCTGCAGGGGTGTACAAAGTGGAAGTCCCCGGAGTCCCGAGGGGCCCCAGCTCCTTCGCCACGCGTACCGTCCGGCCCATTGCCTAGCTCTTAGCTCTCTTCCGGGGAAAGCCGGCTGGGTGGGAGCGGCTACAACCTTTACCTCGCTTAAGACTATCCAAGGATCATCAGTGGCGGTAGGACAGGTTTGGTGACTCCTCCAACCCCCTGTCCCGCGGCCACTTATTCTCCTAACACAACCATCCTCATCCCAGTCTTGGCCACCATCTCAACGCACGCGCAAATGGAAAGCCAAACTAGAGGACCCTCGGCTAGTCCACCACAAGTTAGTCAGTCGATGGGGGTTCCATATAGCCCACGCATGGTAGCACGCTCAACTTGGTTCAAGAGGTACAGAACTCGCACCTAGGCGGCGAGAACGAGACAAAACACCACAACCCCAGTGGCCTCTCATCCCCACCTTTTAGCATCTTATTACCTGTTACCACAATTCTCCACCGCCAACTGGACAATTCATCACCTGTTTCCAACATGAACCATCCATCGGACGGCTCAGCATTTAACTAAGCATGGCTAAGCAACAACACAGCATAATTAAATAGCTCAGGCCAACAACACAAACCTATGGATAATAGGAGGGGAAACAGATATTGGCATAGGGAAATTAATGCAACTATAGGATACTCTAATCCGACAAAAGTTGACATTTAGAACCGCATGCAATATTATAGTGGAGAAAATATTTGCGGAAACATAGGATAAGATATGCTCAGAGGGGGGGGGGAATTACGCTTGCCTTGTTGAGCGGAGGAGTCAAACTGCACATCGGAGTAATGATGCTCAACTCCGAACTCGTGATCTACCGGAGAGCAAACAACACCGGAAAGCAAGAACAACAATCAACACATGGCAATTGTGCAATGCATACAGAAATGATGATATGACATTTTAGATGCACCCTAGAAGCATTGAACATGATCAACAAGTTAAATGGGGTCCCCGTTATATTTATGGCATCATTTGGAATAAACCCCATATTTAGACTTAATGATTTTAATTACTACTAGGGCACATTGTTGTAGTTGTGATCAAATATGCATGGATGATGATGATTCTGGATGATTCATATTTTTCTGAACATTTTGGTATATCGAACACCCTTTTCCGACGTCCCGGTAAAAAGTTATTAATTTTATAAATCCTCTTTTTAATTATTTACCTTCGATTATTTTTAATTCCAACGATAAAATAAATTAAGCACCCGACTCGAGGAAGGGGATGGATACGCTGGAATCAACGGGGGGGTTCGATAACTCTACAAGCGAGAGGGGGAGCGGGGACATGTGCTATTGAGAGGGAAAAGAAAAAAGAAACTTTGCATTTTTTTCTGTCCAGGCCGGAATTTCCGGTCCACAAGTGCTCATGGGCCGGAGTTTCCGGTCCAGCTATTTTTCAGCCCAGCATCGGCAGCCACTGGACCCAGTCCGGAGTGACACCGGAGTTGGGCCGGAATCTCCGGTCGGAAACTCGACTTGAGTGCGCACGTGCGACATGAACACAGGCGACAGTGGCGCACGGCTACGGCACGGCGAGATGGAGCGAACCAGCGCGAGAGAGGGAGAGGGAAGGTGCGCACGGCACGGGGTGCTCACCACGAAGCAGTTGGCGAGGTTGGTGACGGCGGAGGAGCGACGGCAGCGGCGGATTTCTGGCGGTGGCGCTCCGGTCGGCAGCGGCGGAGTTCGGGACGACGCGGTGGAACGGCGGCTTCCCCGGCCGATTCCGCTGGCGTAGAGGTGGAACGGACCACGGCGGAGCTTCGGGTGTGCTTCGATTCGCTCAGGAGGCTCTCACACGGCGGCGGCAAGCTCGGTGAGTCCGGCGGCCATGGCGGCTCGGGAGGGAAGAAATGGGGAGCAGAGGAACAGGGGGAACGAGGTCCGCACGGGGTGGGTCGTGGACTCGTGGGGCTCGTCTCCTCCACAGGTGTGGCTGGGCAGGGGGGCCCGGCGAGCACGGCACGGCGAGGTGGTGCGGCGTGAGCACCTCGCGCTCGGTCGCAACAGTGAGGGTGACGACGAGATTTCACGAAGCCCCCTGGAAAACTTGCTGCCATCACAGATTGGTCCTCCAGTAATTACAAACGGGTCCTTTTCCCTTTTCTTTTTAAAACCAGCACAGGTTTTGAATTAAAAGAGGCACCAACACATTTTATAAAAATCTGCAAAAATTTGGGTAGCCTCCCAATAACATATAGAGGCACCACAAAAATTGGCATGGCCAAATAAAAAGTTTTCGACAACATTTGTTCATAGAGGTTTAGAGTAGAGCATTTTGCACAATTCAAAATGTTATTAATTTAGAAATTTTGAATCAAGGACAAGATATTGTTTTGAGCTCTTGGAACTTCCTTGACAAACATAAGATGTCAAAGTATTTGTTTTACAAGTTTGAGTGCCAACATTGTGTGGAAGTTTTGTTAGAGCACTTCGGGCATTTTGTTTTAGCAACTCCATATCCTTTCGATATCAATGTTGTGTTAACTCAAAAGAGACGTGTGTATGCATGCATGCCAAGATGCAATTAACACAAAAGCGAAAATTTTACTCGGGTTTTTAGGTTTCCGAACTTTGGGCTGTTACAACTCTACCCTCCTTACAGGAATCTCGTCCCGAGATTCTTAGAGTAGGAAAGAGGGAAAAAGGGTTACAACGGTACTACACGATCTTCTCTCTTCGGGTGGCTTCTTTCTTGAAGAAGTTGATCGAGGGCATCATGAAGATCTTCATCGGCTTCCCTTCAAGGTCACTATCAAAGTACACCATAGGAAAGAAAGGAAACATCACCGGAAGGATGGATCTTGGTGAAGATACCACGACCGAGTACCTCCTAGTAGATGCTTAGGATGAGACTTCAAGCATCCTTTGAGTTGACAGTTAGGAGACACAAGCGGGTGACGGGAGATTGATAAGGAGTTTCCAGTTGGTAGACAACTGTTTCCCAAGCTTCAGAATATGAACTTTGCACAAGGCCTAGAATTTCTGAGGGAGAGTGTTGAAACAAGATTCCAACAGTTGAAGAGGTAACTTGTACTAGTCGGCTTGAGTAGAACTTTCCTCACGAAGGAGCATCCCAGATCACGGGAGAAGGATCGGAAAGCTAGTCCGGGAGAACTTTAAGAATCCCGGGAAAGTTAGTATCGGGAAAAGCTTCTCGATTTTCTAGACGTCGGGAACAAGCTTCTTGGGGATCACCAGCTATCGTTTCTGATTGAGATTTAGATATGGTCAGGTGTAGAGATACTTCAGACTCAGCATCGGTACGAATAGGAAGCTTGCAAGGCATACCAACGGATTACAATTGCTAGGAACCCAAGAGTTGGACTTCAAGGTCAAACTCCAAATGAGGAATGAAATTGCGGAACTCGCGGATTAGCAACTTGTCAGAAGACAGCTGCCCTGCTTGAATTTCTCACGGCAAAACACCATTGAGTCTCTGCGGGGGAAACCAAAGATGACACGGAATTTCCTGGAATTCTTCTCTTTCTGGAACAATTCAATCAGTGGCTTGGGTGCAGACATGGAATTCCCAAAGAATGGAGGTAACAACATACCATTCCGAGAATATTCTACACATGCATGATCGAGTTGAGATGATGTCGGGGAACCAGACAATTCACTCAGATCCACGGCGACATCTTTCAGCAATTGCACGTGCACCAGGGAAAGTCACTTCTAACTTCAGAACACATACCTTGTGAAGACACAAAGTTTTTCCAATGCTAACACCCAATATCCAATATAAATCTCCTCAATCATGGAGAAGATAAGAAGGTAGTTGATGGGCTCAACAACAAACTTATCCAGATACTCCAGGACGGTAGACTCATATTTCACCAGACGGGGCATGAGTATTGGTCACACTAACACATTCAGGTAGGTAGGTCTGAATTTGATTTGACGATAGCCCAATTCAAATCAAAAGATTTGTAGGATAGCATACCTACAAAGGAGATACCACCTTGCTTCAACACGGACAGACTAGACATCCCATCGAGAAGGAACTATCTCAGATAGAGCTTTGGTCTTTTAACTCTCCAAGTTGTTTGAGCTCAACCGGATAATTCAGGGCATCCAGCACGATTTTCTTGGAGAAGGGAATTGTTCAGAGAACTAGCTTACTCATGAGCTCAACATCACAGTCAGGTGACAACCTGGCGATACTTCTGGAAAGACCTCCAGAATATCACGATCCACATATAGGATATCACGACATACCGGTGGATCTTGAGTTCAAGAGAGGATCATGCCTTTCAAGGCACAACGAGGTGGTCTTGGGAGCTTCGGCACGAACCTAGCTCTTTGACCGAGGGAGTGCATCAGAGCCAACTGACTTGGTAGCACTGTCAAACTCAGCTTATTGATTTGCCAACCAATCATGCTAAGGAGGGCAATAAATGTCCTTGGATTTCCGCACAGTAAGAACTGCTAAGAATATCCGATAGTTACATTATTACTCACGTCTCCTCCTTCTCGAGCAACTGGTCACTCGGAGAACGGAGAGTAACAAAGTGTGAGAGCATCACTTCATCAAGAGGATCAGGACACTCAGCACGACCCCTTGATATAAAAGAGTGTGACATTCTAAGGTGGAACAGAAACAGAGACTAATAAACCTCTTATTCTGTGGAATACAAAACTTTGACCTAGCCCGAGGAGTGGACAAGGTACTGGAGTTTGTTTCTCCTAACAAGACGAGTTGGAAAGTCTTGACGGATCCCGAGAGTGACTTGCATCGGAACATACCAACGCACGGTAAAACTTTACTGTCAACTGACAGACAAAGGTCGGAAAGCAGATCAGAGTACGAAACATGCTCAGGAGAATTTCTAAGATGTCGAAGAGGCACCGGTTATTACTCAATTGTGATAACCATGCCCCAAAAAGGGAGAGATGCAGCAGAGTCAAACAAAACTGTAGTAAGATTATTGTTGTTTAGCAGCTCACCCTTAAGGACGCCGGAATCTTCTTCAGCTTCTTCAGCAGAGACGTGGTTCAGGCGACGACGCCCAATAGGTCCAGCCTTGCCAGCTGGAGTGGCAGGGGCTCGTGCAGGATTTCTCGTGAGAGGTGCCTTCTGAGGGCAATCCCTGAAGTAGTGGCCAGCCTGTCCACATGTGTAGCAGATGAGTCTAGGTGGAGCAGGTAGCTGAGGACGATACCCACTTCTGCTGGGGCACTCCCTGGAGTAGTGACCAGTCTGACCACAGGTGTAGCAGATAAGTCCAGGTGGAGCAGGTTGCATAGGACGACAACCACCTCCGCTTGACCCAGATGTCGAAGTAGTGGGGCGCGTGGTGGCGTGCCGAGCAATCTTTTCCTGGGCATCCTTTACTGCCCCCACTATGAACTCCATAGAACAATCAGCCGGGAAATGGTCATCTCCTTCGCATAGGTAGCAGGTGGCGTTAGCGGTTGGGCACTTGCCGAGTGGATGCTTGTTGCAACAATGCGGGCAACTGCCGGGGCATTGACTCGCCTGATGTCCACCCCTTCCGCACTGACTACATGCCTTTCCTTGTGGTAGTCCCCACTTTCCGGGGTAATTGAGGGGGCACTTCCGGTACGGATGTCCACGCTCCTTACAAGTGTAACACCTGAGTTTGCCTCTAGCTTCCTTGGGCAAAACTTGAGACGTATGGGATTTCTCCCGATCAAAGGGTGTCGAGTGGGTCCCTGGGGTGGCTTCGATTTGATGGAGCGGAGGACGTTGTGCCATTCTGTAGATTTGACAAGGACGCAGTTAGTATCCACCTCAGTAGGGTTGAGACATTAGCATTAACGTACTTAAGTACTCAGACTAGGGACGATAATACTCTGTGCCACAACGAGCAAGGAACCAACAAGATGGGACTTGGGTCGAACATCAGCATCATGCACCAGTAGCGTGAGATTCAAATGGCGAAGAAACCACGTGATTCAACCCACACTATCCGGCACAATCCGGGACCTTATGTTCAAGTCCTTGGGTTAATACCCGAAGAAAGGATCAAATGATTAGACTCCGTCGAAACATCTGAGTTGATTTCGGATTGACAACGCAGCGGGAGCAACTGGACATATAACACTAACGGTCGAACCCAACCCCGTTTCTAATCATTTTGAAGTGACAGACGAGGAGTAAAACCTTTAAATCAAATCGAGGTAAGATTGCTCCGAGATTAGAGGGTAACCAGATAAGGAGTAAAAAGAATCCTAAGATGGTTTTCACAACTCATTTTTAGGTTAGAAATATTTTCACAAACACTAGACTCAACATCGACCAGTAGAAGGGTTTCCTACAGGCAGTACTGCTCTGATACCAGCTTGTAGCGCCCTGACCCGACTGCTATACAGTGATACTGTGTCCCCGGTTATCCGATACCACCGACACACTATCAAAGCATAATAGAGAGATCAAGACTTGTGGAACAAGTGGCACATCACAGACTCTACGACACAAAACATATATAGCTCAACTCTTATAATAGAGAAAGATAGCAAATGACAAACAGAGGTCACAGACCCAACATTACAACAAGCGGAAGCAAAGGGCGTTGTTCTAAACAACAAGAACCAAATTATGGCCTAAGAGGCCTGCAGATAAACATCACAGTGCCAGCTGTTCCGGGATGTCCCAAGCTGCCGCCTGGGAACCCCAGACTACTCGTCGACGTCCACGAATAACCCACCTTCGAGGTCGGTGAAGTCCTCTCCTGAAAATAAGCAAACGACGTTGAGTTCGACGAACTCGCAAGATTAAGAGCTAATATATGCTCGATGATTGGCTTTCAAGGTTTTATGGCTGTTTTGCATAAAGCTGATTTAATCTTAAAAAGACATAACTCCATGGCATCGGCTAATCAGATTATTTTGAAAAAGGGGTAAGAAGTAACCTCTTTTCTGGTAACCATTTCCATCATAACCATCACCATTCTCATCACCTATCTACTAGGCACCTCCCCGAATCACCCTCGAGGAAGCTCACCTTGGTTATTAGTAGTACCTTTAGTACTCAGTTTTTAATCATTCCGTTAAGGTTATTCTATGGTCATCGTCCATTCCCAAGTCGTCCATAACCGCGGACACGGCTTTTCGAAAAGATTTATCCCTGCAGGGGTGTACAAAGTGGAAGTCCCCGGAGTCCCGAGGGGCCCCAGCTCCTTCGCCACGCGTACCGTCCGGCCCATTGCCTCGCTCTTAGCTCTCTTCCGGGGAAAGCCGGCTGGGTGGGAGCGGCTACAACCTTTACCTCGCTTAAGACTATCCAAGGATCATCAGTGGCGGTAGGACAGGTTTGGTGACTCCTCCAACCCCCTGTCCCGCGGCCACTTATTCTCCTAACACAACCATCCTCATCCCAGTCTTGGCCACCATCTCAACGCACGCGCAAATGGAAAGCCAAACTAGAGGACCCTCGGCTAGTCCGCCACAAGTTAGTCAGTCGATGGGGGTTCCATATAGCCCACGCATGGTTGCACGCTCAACTTGGTTCAAGAGGTACAGAACTCGCACCTAGGCGGCGAGAACGAGACAAAACACCACAACCCCAGTGGCCTCTCATCCCCACCTTTTAGCATCTTATTACCTGTTACCACAATTCTCCACCGCCAACTGGACAATTCATCACCTGTTTCCAACATGAACCATCCATCGGACGGCTCAGCATTTAACTAAGCATGGCTAAGCAACAACACAGCATAATTAAATAGCTCAGGCCAACAACACAAACCTATGGATAATAGGAGGGGAAACAGATATTGGCATAGGGAAATTAATGCAACTATAGGATACTCTAATCCGACAAATGTTGACATTTAGAACCGCATGCAATATTATAGTGGAGAAAATATTTGCGGAAACATAGGATAAGATATGCTTAGGGGGGGGAATTACGCTTGCCTTGTTGAGCGGAGGAGTCAAACTGCACATCGGAGTAATGATGCTCAACTCCGAACTCGTGATCTACCGGAGAGCAAACAACACCGGAAAGCAAGAACAACAATCAACACATGGCAATTGTGCAATGCATACAGAAATGATGATATGACATTTTAGATGCACCCTAGAAGCATTGAACATGATCAACAAGTTAAATGGGGTCCCCGTTATATTTATGGCATCATTTGGAATAAACCCCATATTTAGACTTAATGATTTTAATTACTACTAGGGCACATTGTTGTAGTTGTGATCAAATATGCATGGATGATGATGATTCTGGATGATTCATATTTTTCTGAACATTTTGGTATATCGAACACCCTTTTCCGAGGTCCCGGTAAAAAGTTATTAATTTTATAAATCCTCTTTTTAATTATTTACCTTCGAGTATTTTTAATTCCAATGATAAAATAAATTAAGCACCCGACTCGAGGAAGGGGATGGATACGCTGGAATCAACGGGGGGGTTCGATAACTCTACAAGCGAGAGGGGGAGCGGGGACATGTGCTATTGAGAGGGAAAAGAAAAAAGAAACTTTGCATTTTTTTCTGTCCAGGCCGGAATTTCCGGTCCACAAGTGCTCATGGGCCGGAGTTTCCGGTCCAGCTATTTTTCAGCCCAGCATCGGCAGCCACTGGACCCAGTCCGGAGTGACACCGGAGTTGGGCCGGAATCTCCGGTTGGAAACTCGACTTGAGCGCGCACGTGCGACATGAACATAGGCGACAGTGGCGCACGGCTACGGCACGGCGAGATGGAGCGAACCAGCGCGAGAGGGAGAGGGAAGGTGCGCACGGCACGGGGTGCTCACCACGAAGCAGTTGGCGAGGTTGGTGATGGCGGAGGAGCGATGGCAGCGGCGGATTTCTGGCGGCGGAGCTCCGGTCGGCAGCGGCGGAGTTCGGGACGACGCGGTGGAACGGCGGCTTCCCCGGCCGATTCCGCTGGCGTAGAGGTGGAACGGACCACGGCGGAGCTTCGGGTGTGCTTCGATTCGCTCGGGAGGCTCTCACACGGCGGCGGCAAGCTCGGCGAGTCCGGCGGCCATGGCGGCTCGGGAGGGAAGAAATGGGGAGCAGAGGAACAGGGGGAACGAGGTCAGCACGGGGTGGGTCGTGGACTCGTGGGGCTCGTCTCCTCCACAGGTGTGGCAGGGCAGGGGGCCCGGCGAGCACGGCACGGCGAGGTGGTGCGGCGTGAGCACCTCGCGCTCGGTCGCAACAGTGAGGGAGACGACGAGATTTCACGAAGCCCCTGGAAAACTTGCTGCCATCACAGATTGGTCCTCCAGTAATTACAAACGGGTCCTTTTCCCTTTTCTTTTTAAAACCAGCACAGGTTTTGAATTAAAAGAGGCACCAACACATTTTATAAAAATCTGCAAAAATTTGGGTAGCCTCCCAATAACATATAGAGGCACCACAAAAATTGGCATGGCCAAATAAAAAGTTTTCGACAACATTTGTTCATAGAGGTTTAGAGTAGAGCATTTTGCACAATTCAAAATGTTATTAATTTAGAAATTTTGAATCAAGGACAAGATATTGTTTTGAGCTCTTGGAACTTCCTTGACAAACATAAGATGTCAAAGTATTTGTTTTACAAGTTTGAGTGCCAACATTGTGTGGAAGTTTTGTTAGAGCACTTCGGGCATTTTGTTTTAGCAACTCCATATCCTTTCGATATCAATGTTGTGTTAACTCAAAAGAGACGTGTGTATGCATGCATGCCAAGATGCAATTAACACAAAAGCGAAAATTTTACTCGGGTTTTTAGGTTTCCGAACTTTGGGCTGTTACAACTCTACCCTCCTTACAGGAATCTCGTCCCGAGATTCTTAGAGTAGGAAAGAGGGAAAAAGGGTTACAACGGTACTACACGATCTTCTCTCTTCGGGTGGCTTCTTTCTTGAAGAGGTTGATCGAGGGCATCATGAAGATCTTCATCGGCTTCCCTTCAAGGTCACTATCAAAGTACACCATAGGAAAGAAAGGAAACATCACCGGAAGGATGGATCTTGGTGAAGATACCACGACCGAGTACCTCCTAGTAGATGCTTAGGATGAGACTTCAAGCATCCTTTGAGTTGACAGTTAGGAGACACAAGCGGGTGACGGGAGATTGATAAGGAGTTTCCAGTTGGTAGACAACTGTTTCCCAAGCTTCAGAATATGAACTTTGCACAAGGCCTAGAATTTCTGAGGGAGAGTGTTGAAACAAGATTCCAACAGTTGAAGAGGTAACTTGTACTAGTCGGCTTGAGTAGAACTTTCCTCACGAAGGAGCATCTCAGATCACGGGAGAAGGATCGGAAAGCTAGTCCGGGAGAACTTTAAGAATCCCGGGAAAGTTAGTATCGGGAAAAGCTTCTCGATTTTCTAGACGTCGGGAACAAGCTTCTTGGGGATCACCAGCTATCGTTTCTGATTGAGATTTAGATCTGGTCAGGTGTAGAGATACTTCAGACTCAGCATCGGTACGAATAGGAAGCTTGCAAGGCATACCAACGGATTACAATTGCTAGGAACCCAAGAGTTGGACTTCAAGGTCAAACTCCAAATGAGGAATGAAATTGCGGAACTCGCGGATTAGCAACTTGTCAGAAGACAGCTGCCCTGCTTGAATTTCTCACGGCAAAACACCATTGAGTCTCTGCGGGGGAAACCAAAGATGACACGGAATTTCCTGGAATTCTTCTCTTTCTGGAACAATTCAATCAGTGGCTTGGGTGCAGACATGGAATTCCCAAAGAATGGAGGTAACAACATACCATTCCGAGAATATTCTACACATGCATGATCGAGTTGAGATGATCTCGGGGAACCAGACAATTCACTCAGATCCACGGTGACATCTTTCAGCAATTGCACGTGCACCAGGGAAAGTCACTTCTAACTTCAGAACACATACCTTGTGAAGACACAAAGTTTTTCCAATGCTAACGCCCAATATCCAATATAAATCTCCTCAATCATGGAGAAGATAAGAAGGTAGTTGATGGGCTCAACAACAAACTTATCCAGATACTCCAGGACGGTAGACTCATATTTCACCAGACGGGGCATGAGTATTGGTCACACTAACACATTCAGGTAGGTAGGTCTGAATTTGATTTGACGATAGCCCAATTCAAATCAAAAGATTTGTAGGATAGCATACCTACAAAGGAGATACCACCTTGCTTCAACACGGACAGACTAGACATCCCATCGAGAAGGAACTATCTCAGATAGAGCTTTGGTCTTTTAACTCTCCAAGTTGTTTGAGCTCAACCGGATAATTCAGGGCATCCAGCACGATTTTCTTGGAGAAGGGAATTGTTCAGAGAACCAGCTTACTCATGAGCTCAAATCACGATCAGGTGACAACCTGGCGATACTTCTGGAAAGACCTCCAGAATATCACGATCCACATATAGGATATCACGACATACCGGTGGATCTTGAGTTCAAGAGAGGATCATGCCTTTCAAGGCACAACGAGGTGGTCTTGGGAGCTTCGGCACGAACCTAGCTCTTTGACCGAGGGAGTGCATCAGAGCCAACTGACTTGGTAGCACTGTCAAACTCAGCTTATTGATTTGCCAACCAATCATGCTAAGGAGGGCAATAAATGTCCTTGGATTTCCGCACAGTAAGAACTGCTAAGAATATCCGATAGTTACATTATTACTCACGTCTCCTCCTTCTCGAGCAACTGGTCACTCGGAGAACGGAGAGTAACAAAGTGTGAGAGCATCACTTCATCAAGAGGATCAGGACACTCAGCACGACCCCTTGATATAAAAGAGTGTGACATTCTAAGGTGGAACAGAAACAGAGACTAATAAACCTCTTATTCTGTGGAATACAAAACTTTGACCTAGCCCGAGGAGTGGACAAGGTACTGGAGTTTGTTTCTCCTAACAAGACGAGTTGGAAAGTCTTGACGGATCCCGAGAGTGACTTGCATCGGAACATACCAACGCACGGTAAAACTTTACTGTCAACTGACAGACAAAGGTCGGAAAGCAGATCAGAGTACGAAACATGCTCAGGAGAATTTCTAAGATGTCGAAGAGGCACCGGTTATTACTCAATTGTGATAACCATGCCCCAAAAAGGGAGAGATGCAGCAGAGTCAAACAAAACTGTAGTAAGATTATTGTTGTTTAGCAGCTCACCCTTAAGGACGCCGGAATCTTCTTCAGCTTCTTCAGCAGAGACGTGGTTCAGGCGACGACGCCCAATAGGTCCAGCCTTGCCAGCTGGAGTGGCAGGGGCTCGTGCAGGATTTCTCGTGAGAGGTGCCTTCTGAGGGCAATCCCTGAAGTAGTGGCCAGCCTGTCCACAGGTGTAGCAGATGAGTCCAGGTGGAGCAGGTAGCTGAGGACGATACCCACTTCTGCTGGGGCACTCCCTGGAGTAGTGACCAGTCTGACCACAGGTGTAGCAGATAAGTCCAGGTGGAGCAGGTTGCATAGGACGACAACCACCTCCGCTTGACCCAGATGTCGAAGTAGTGGGGCGCGTGGTGGCGTGCCGAGCAATCTTCTCCTGGGCATCCTTTACTGCCCCCACTATGAACTCCATAGAACAATCAGCCGGGAAATGGTCATCTCCTTCGCATAGGTAGCAGGTGGCGTTAGCGGTTGGGCACTTGCCGAGTGGATGCTTGTTGCAACAATGCGGGCAACTGCCGGGGCATTGACTCGCCTGATGTCCACCCCTTCCGCACTGACTACATGCCTTTCCTTGTGGTAGTCCCCACTTTCCGGGGTAATTGAGGGGGCACTTCCGGTACGGATGTCGACGCTCCTTACAAGTGTAACACCTGAGTTTGCCTCTAGCTTCCTTGGGTAAAACTTGAGACGTATGGGATTTCTCCCGATCAAAGGGTGTCGAGTGGGTCCCTGGGGTGGCTTCGATTTGATGGAGCGGAGGACGTTGTGCCATTCTGTAGATTTGACAAGGACGCAGTTAGTATCCACCTCAGTAGGGTTGAGACATTAGCATTAACGTACTTAAGTACTCAGACTAGGGACGATAATACTCTGTGCCACAACGAGCAAGGAACCAACAAGATGGGACTTGGGTCGAACATCAGCATCATGCACCAGTAGCGTGAGATTCAAATGGCGAAGAAACCACGTGATTCAACCCACACTATCCGGCACAATCCGGGACCTTATGTTCAAGTCCTTGGGTTAAAACCCGAAGAAAGGATCAAATGATTAGACTCCGTCGAAACATCTGAGTTGATTTCGGATTGACAACGCAGCGGGAGCAACTGGACATATAACACTAACGGTCGAACCCAACCCCGTTTCTAATCATTTTGAAGTGACAGACGAGGAGTAAAACCTTTAAATCAAATCGAGGTAAGATTGCTCCGAGATTAGAGGGTAACCAGATAAGGAGTAAAAAGAATCCTAAGATGGTTTTCACAACTCATTTTTTGGTTAGAAATATTTTCACAAACACTAGACTCAACATCGACCAGTAGAAGGGTTTCCTACAGGCAGTACTGCTCTGATACCAACTTGTAGCGCCCTGACCCGACTGCTATACAGTGATACTGTGTCCCCGGTTATCCGATACCACCGGACACACTATCAAAGCATAATAGAGAGATCAAGACTTGTGGAACAACTGGCACATCACAGACTCTACGACACAAAACATATATAGCTCAACTCTTATAATAGAGAAAGATAGCAAATGACAAACAGAGGTCACAGACCCAACATTACAACAAGCGGAAGCAAAGGGCGTTGTTCTAAACAACAAGAACCAAATTATGGCCTAAGAGGCCTGCAGATAAACATCACAGCGCCAGCTGTTCCGGGATGTCCCAAGCTGCCGCCTGGGAACCCCAGACTACTCGTCGACGTCCACGAATAACCCACCTTCGAGGTCGGTGAAGTCCTCTCCTGAAAATAAGCAAACGACGTTGAGTTCGACGAACTCGCAAGATTAAGAGCTAATATATGCTCGATGATTGGCTTTCAAGGTTTTATGGCTGTTTTGCATAAAGCTGATTTAATTTTAAAAAGACATAACTCCATGGCATCGGCTAATCAGATTATTTTGAAAAAGGGGTAAGAAGTAACCTCTTTTCTGGTAACCATTTCCATCATAACCATCACCATTCTCATCACCTATCTACTAGGCACCTCCCCGAATCACCCTCGAGGAAGCTCACCTTGGTTATTAGTAGTACCTTTAGTACTCAGTTTTTAATCATTCCGTTAAGGTTATTCTATGGTCATCGTCCATTCCCAAGTCGTCCATAACCGCGGACACGGCTTTTCGAAAAGATTTATCCCTGCAGGGGTGTACAAAGTGGAAGTCCCCGGAGTCCCGAGGGGCCCCAGCTCCTTCGCCACGCGTACCGTCCGGCCCATTGCCTCGCTCTTAGCTCTCTTCCGGGGAAAGCCGGCTGGGTGGGAGCGGCTACAACCTTTACCTCGCTTAAGACTATCCAAGGATCATCAGTGGCGGTAGGACAGGTTTGGTGACTCCTCCAACCCCCTGTCCCGCGGCCACTTATTCTCCTAACACAACCATCCTCATCCCAGTCTTGGCCACCATCTCAACGCACGCGCAAATGGAAAGCCAAACTAGAGGACCCTCGGCTAGTCCGCCACAAGTTAGTCAGTCGATGGGGGTTCCATATAGCCCACGCATGGTTGCACGCTCAACTTGGTTCAAGAGGTACAGAACTCGCACCTAGGCGGCGAGAACGAGACAAAACACCACAACCCCAGTGGCCTCTCATCCCCACCTTTTAGCATCTTATTACCTGTTACCACAATTCTCCACCGCCAACTGGACAATTCATCACCTGTTTCCAACATGAACCATCCATCGGACGGCTCAGCATTTAACTAAGCATGGCTAAGCAACAACACAGCATAATTAAATAGCTCAGGCCAACAACACAAACCTATGGATAATAGGAGGGGAAACAGATATTGGCATAGGGAAATTAATGCAACTATAGGATACTCTAATCCGACAAAAGTTGACATTTAGAACCGCATGCAATATTATAGTGGAGAAAATATTTGCGGAAACATAGGATAAGATATGCTCAGAGGGGGGGGGGGAATTACGCTTGCCTTGTTGAGCGAAGGAGTCAAACTGCACATCGGAGTAATGATGCTCAACTCCGAACTCGTGATCTACCGGAGAGCAAACAACACCGGAAAGCAAGAACAACAATCAACCCATGGCAATTGTGCAATGCATACAGAAATGATGATATGACATTTTAGAAGCACCCTAGAAGCATTGAACATGATCAACAAGTTAAATGGGGTCCCCGTTATATTTATGGCATCATTTGGAATAAACCCCATATTTAGACTTAATGATTTTAATTACTACTAGGGCACATTGTTGTAGTTGTGATCAAATATGCATGGATGATGATGATTCTAGATGATTCATATTTTTCTGAACATTTTGGTATATCGAACACCCTTTTCCGAGGTCCCGGTAAAAAGTTATTAATTTTATAAATCCTCTTTTTAATTATTTACCTTCGATTATTTTTAATTCCAACAATAAAATAAATTAAGCACCCGACTCGAGGAAGGGGATGGATACGCTGGAATCAACGGGGGGGTTCGATAACTCTACAAGCGAGAGGGGGAGCGGGGACATGTGCTATTGAGAGGGAAAAGAAAAAAGAAACTTTGCATTTTTTTCTGTCCAGGCCGGAATTTCCAGTCCACAAGTGCTCATGGGACGGAGTGTCCGGTCCAGCTATTTTTCAGCCCAGCATCGGCAGCCACTGGACCCAGTCCGGAGTGACACCAGAGCTGGGCCGGAATCTCCGGTCGGAAACTCGACTTGAGCGCACACGTGCGACATGAACGCAGGCGACAGTGGCGCACGGCTACGGCACGGCGAGATGGAGCGAACCAGTGCGAGAGAGGGAGAGGGAAGGTGCGCACGGCACGGGGTGCTCACCACGAAGCAGTTGGCGAGGTTGGTGACGGCGGAGTAGCGACGGCAGCGGCGGATTTCTGGCGGCGGAGCTCCGGTCGGCAGCGGCGGAGTTCGGGACGACGCGGTGGAACGGCGGCTTCCCCGGCCGATTCCGCTGGCGTAGAGGTGGAACGGACCACGGCGGAGCTTCGGGTGTGCTTCGATTCGCTCGGGAGGCTCTCACACGGCGGCGGCAAGCTCGGCGAGTCCGGCGGCCATGGCGGCTCGGGAGGGAAGAAATGGGGAGCAGAGGAACAAGGGGAACGAGGTCAGCACGGGGTGGGTCGTGGACTCGTGGGGCTCGTCTCCTCCACAGGTGTGGCAGGGCAGGGGGGCCCGGCGAGCACGGCTCGGCGAGGTGGTGCGGCGTGAGCACCTCGCGCTCGGTCGCAACAGTGAGGGAGACGACGAGATTTCACGAAGCCCCCTGGAAAACTTGCTGCCATCACAGATTGGTCCTCCAGTAATTACAAACGGGTCCTTTTCCCTTTTCTTTTTAAAACCAGCACAGGTTTTGAATTAAAAGAGGCACCAACACATTTTATAAAAATCTGCAAAAATTTGGGTAGCCTCCCAATAACATATAGAGGCACCACAAAAATTGGCATGGCCAAATAAAAAGTTTTCGACAACATTTGTTCATAGAGGTTTAGAGTAGAGCATTTTGCACAATTCAAAATGTTATTAATTTAGAAATTTTGAATCAAGGACAAGATATTGTTTTGAGCTCTTGGAACTTCCTTGACAAACATAAGATGTCAAAGTATTTTTTTTACAAGTTTGAGTGCCAAGATTGTGTGGAAGTTTTGTTAGAGCACTTCGGGCATTTTGTTTTAGCAACTCCATATCCTTTCGATATCAATGTTGTGTTAACTCAAAAGAGACGTGTGTATGCATGCATGCCAAGATGCAATTAACACAAAAGCGAAAATTTTACTCGGGTTTTTAGGTTTCCGAACTTTGGGCTGTTACACTGCTTCTAACGCAGAATTCTATGAAATTAAACCTGCACTTTTAAATCTTGTTATGAAAGAGCAATTCTCTGGTGTTAGTACTGATGATGCTGCTGCTCACCTTAATAATTTTGTTGAACTTTGTGAGATGCAAAAGTATAAGGATGTGGATGGTGATATTATTAAACTGAAACTTTTTCCTTTCTCTTTGAGAGGACGTGCTAAAGAATGGTTGCTATCTTTGACTAGAAATAGTATTGATTCATGGACTAAATGCAAAAATGCTTTCATAGGAAAATACTATCCTCCTGCTAAGATTATATCTTTGAGAAGTAGCATTATGAATTTCAAACAATTTGATAATGAGCATGTTGCTCAAGCTTGGGAGAGAATGAAATCATTGGTAAAGAATTGTCCCACCCATGGACTGACTGCTTGGATGATCATCCAAACCTTTTATGCAAGACTAAAATTTTCTTCAAGAAACCTATTGGATTCGGCCTCTGGAGGTACCTTTATGTCCATCACTTTGGGTGCTGCAACAAAACTTCTTGATGATATGATGATAAATTATTCTGAATGGCACAGCGAAAGAGCTCCACAAGGTAAGAAGGTAAATTCTGTTGAAGAAACCCTTCGTTGAGTGATAAGATTGATACTATTATGTCTATGCTTACAAATGGAAAGATGCATGTTGATCCAAATAATGTTCCTTTAGCTTCCTTGGTTGCTCAAGAAGAGCATGTTGATGTGAACTTCATTAAAAATAATAATTTCAACAACAATGCTTATAGGAATAATTTTGGTAATAGCAATTATAAGCCCTATCCTTTTAATAGTGGCAATGGTTATGTTAATTCTTATGGTAATTCCTACAACAATAATAAGAGTGTACCCTCTGATCTTGAAGTCATGCTTAAGGATTTTATTAGTACACAAACTGCTTTCAATAAATCTGTTGAGGAAAAGTTTGGGAAAATCGATGTTCTTGCCTCTAAAGTTGATAGTCTTGCTCTTGATGTTGATTTGTTAAAAATTAAAACTATGCCTCATGATGTTAAAGAGAGCAAAACTCTCAATGCTATACAAGTTAAAATTGATAATAATGTGAGGATGTTAGCTGATTTACATGCTAGGTGGGCAAGCGAGGATGAAATTGCTAAAAAGAATAGTATTGCTAGAGTTTATACTATTACTACTACTGAAAATGCTATGAACTCAAGTGTTAACAAACCTCCTACTATCAATGGTAAAGTAATTGGTGTTGCAATGTCTCTACTTCTGTTGCAAAACGTTTAAAATTGCCTGAAAACACTGAAACTGTTCCTGATAAAAGTGCTGAAATTTTTGAGATGTGGGAGACAATGGTCCTATTACTTTTGATAATAATGACTTTGATTTTGATGGTTGCAATATTTCTGAAGTAATTAAGTTCTTGCAAAAGCTAGCTAGAAGTCCTAATGCTAGTGCTATAAACATGGCTTTTACTAAACATATTACTAATGCTCTCATGCAAGTTAGGGAAGAGAAATTAAAACATGAAGCTTCTATCCCTAGGAAGTTAGAAGATGGTTGGGAGCCCATCATTAAAGTGAAGGTGAATGATTTTGATTGCAATGCTTTATGTGATCTTGGTGCTAGTATTTCTTTTATGCCTAAGAAACTCTATGATATGCTTGATTTAGCACCTTTGGAACACTGTTATTTGGATGTTCACCTTGCTGATAATACTATAAAGAAACCTTTGGGGAGAGTTGATGATGTTTTTATAATGGTTAACAATAACCTTGTCCCCGTTGATTTTGTTGTTTTGGATATTGAATGCAATGCTTCTTGTCCTATTGTTTTGGGAAGACCTTTTCTTAGAACTGTTGGTGCTATTATTGATATGAGAGAGGGGAATATTAAAATCAATTCCCACTCAAGAAAGGTATGGAACACTTCCTAGAAAGAAGATGAAGTTACCTTTTGATTCTATTGTTAGAGCAAATTATTCTGTTGATGCTTCATCACTTGGAAACACTTGATTCTTACTTTCTGCGCCTAGCAAAAGGCGTTAAAGAAAAGCGCTTATGGGAGACAACCATTATTTTATTTCTGCAATTTTTTTTTTTTGAGTCAAGGAGTTGTTTACTTCTGTAACAATTCCTTTGTATCTTTATTTTATCGCATTGTTGTGCCAAGTATTGCCTCTAATAGGAAGATGATGCTAGATTTGGATTTCTGCGCAGGAACAGATTTCTGCTGTTCACCGTTTTAATTCTGTAAAATCACAGAAAAATTATTTAAATCTGACATTTTTTGTGCGTGATCCTCAGATATGTACGCATCTTTCGTTAGTTTAAAGTTTTTCGATCTGAGCAACGTAAGTGCCTCGAAAAAATTCGTCTTTGCGGACTGTTCTGTTTAGACAGATTCTGTCTTTTATTTTTCGCATTCTCTCTTTTACTAGTGTTGAGTGGAATTCTTTTTTAGGGTGAAGAGCTTCACATAACATCAGTGGCAGTAGCTAATGTTAAAAGTAACGGTCATGTTTGTGTCCTTATAGAACATGTGAGTTTTTGATTGTGCACTAACCCTCTAATGAGAATTACTTTGAGTTTGGTGTGGCGGAAGTTTTCAAGGGTCAAGAGAGAAGGATGATATAATGTGATCAAGAAGAGTGAAGAGCTTAAGCTTGGGGATGCTCCCATGGATCACCCCAGCATATTTCAAGAAGACTCAAGCGTCTAAGCTTGGGGATGCCCAAGGCATCCCCTTCTTCATCAGCAACTTATCAGGTCATCTCTAGTGAAACTATATTTTAATTCTTTCACATCATATGTGCTTTACTTGGAGCGTCTGTGTGCTTTTATTTTCAGTATTTTATTTTTCTATGGTCAACTTGATTGGACCCCAGCATTCTTGATTGGGAGAGAGACACGCTCCGCTTTTTCATATGAATACTCCTATTCTTCACTTATACTTGTTGAGTATTCTTGTCTAGCTATTGCTATGCTTTTAGCTCCTGTTTTTCATGCATCTCTTATTCAGAGCTGTTAGTTCTTTTAAAGAAAGTACTCTCTTGCTTCACTTATAATTGTTTGGAGAGTTTATGTTGAAATAAATTGATTGGTGTTTGGTTGGAACAGAAAATGTTGCATGTGGTAGATGGTATAATGGAAAAAGCTTACATATTCTTGTAGATCATGTATTGGATAATTTGATACTTGTCAATTGTTTTGAGTTATCAAGTAGTTCATGATTAAGCTTTTGTATCATGTAGTTAAAACCTATTAATGAAGAACTACCGTAAAGCTCGTTGAAATTTGGTTTGCATGATTGGTATCTCTAAGGTCTAGATATTTTCTAGTAAAAGGGTTTGGTTAACAAGGAAGACAGTGTAGAGTCTTATAATGCTTGCAATATGTTTTCATATAAGCCTTGCTGTGTCGGTTGATATCCTGTGTTTGCTTCAAATAACCTTGCTAGCCTAAACTCTGTACTGAGAGGGAATGCTTCTCGTGCATCCAAAACCTTGAGCCAAATCCATGCCATCTGTGTCCACCATAACTACTATATGTGGTATTTTCTTGCCATTCCAAGTAAATTTTTCATGTGCTACCTTTAAACTATTCAAACTTTATTACTCCTATTTTGTGTCAATGTTTACCAAGCTCATGAGGACGGGGTGGATGTCTTTATGTCAACTGTCAAACAGACTTTACCACCGGACTAGCGGCATATACATCCGCTTATCCATTAATTTTGCAAAAAGAGCTGGCAAATGGGGTGCCCAGTCCCAATTAATTACAACTTTAACCGCTTAATTCTCTTCACATTTTAGCCCTGATTTATCAGTCAAGCAAGTTAGGGAAGAGAAATTAAAACATGAAGCTTCTATCCTAGGAAGTTACAAGATGGTTGGGAGCCCATCATTAAAATGAAGGTGAATGATTTTGATTGCAATGCTTTATGTGATCTTGGTGCTAGTATTTCTGTTATGCCTAAGAAACTCTATGATATGCTTGATTTAGCACCTTTGGAACACTGTTATTTGGATGTTCACCTTGCTGATAATACTATAAAGAAACCTTTGGGGAGAGTTGATGATGTTTTTATAATGGTTAACAATAACCTTGTCCCCGTTGATTTTGTTGTTTTGGATATTGAATGCAATGCTTCTTGTCCTATTGTTTTGGGAAGACCTTTTCTTAGAACTGTTGGTGCTATTATTGATATGAGAGAGGGGAATATTAAATATCAATTCCCACTCAAGAAAGGTATGGAACACTTCCCTAGAAAGAAGATGAAGTTACCTTTTGATTCTATTGTTAGAGCAAATTATTCTGTTGATGCTTCATCACTTGGAAACACTTGATTCTTACTTTCTGCGCCTAGCTGAAAGGCGTTAAAGAAAAGCGCTTATGGGAGACAACCCATTATTTTATTTCTGCAATTTTTTTTTTTTGAGTCAAGGAGTTGTTTACTTCTGTAACAATTCCTTTGTATCTTTATTTTATCGCATTGTTGTGCCAAGTATTGCCTCTAATAGGAAGATGATGCTAGATTTGGATTTCTGCGCAGGAACAGATTTCTGCTGTTCACCGTTTTAATTCTGTAAAATCACAGAAAAATTATTTAAATCTGAAATTTTTGTGCGTGATCCTCAGATATGTACGCATCTTTCGTTAGTTTAAAGTTTTTCGATCTGAGCAACGTAAGTGCCTCGAAAAAATTCGTCTTTGCGGACTGTTCTGTTTAGACAGATTCTGTCTTTTATTTTTCGCATTCTCTCTTTTACTAGTGTTGAGTGGAATTCTTTTTTAGGGTGAAGAGCTTCACATAACATCAGTGGCAGTAGCTAATGTTAAAAGTAACGGTCATGTTTGTGTCCTTATAGAACATGTGAGTTTTTGATTGTGCACTAACCCTCTAATGAGAATTACTTTGAGTTTGGTGTGGCGGAAGTTTTCAAGGGTCAAGAGAGAAGGATGATATAATGTGATCAAGAAGAGTGAAGAGCTTAAGCTTGGGGATGCTCCCATGGATCACCCCAGCATATTTCAAGAAGACTCAAGCGTCTAAGCTTGGGGATGCCCAAGGCATCCCCTTCTTCATCAGCAACTTATCAGGTCATCTCTAGTGAAACTATATTTTAATTCTTTCACATCATATGTGCTTTACTTGGAGCGTCTGTGTGCTTTTATTTTCAGTATTTTATTTTTCTTATGGTCAACTTGATTGGACCCCAGCATTCTTGATTGGGAGAGAGACACGCTCCGCTTTTTCATATGAATACTCCTATTCTTCACTTATACTTGTTGAGTATTCTTATCTAGCTATTGCTATGCTTTTAGCTCCTGTTTTGCATGCATCTCTTATTCAGAGCTGTTAGTTCTTTTAAAGAAAGTACTCTCTTGCTTCACTTATAATTGTTTGGAGAGTTTATGTTGAAATAAATTGATTGGTGTTTGGTTGGAACAGAAAATGTTGCATGTGGTAGATGGTATAATGGAAAAAGCTTACATATTCTTGTAGATCATTGTATTGGATAATTTGATACTTGTCAATTGTTTTGAGTTATCAAGTAGTTCATGTTTAAGCTTTTGTATCATGTAGTTAAAACCTATTAATGAAGAACTACCGTAAAGCTCGTTGAAATTTGGTTTGCATGATTGGTATCTCTAAGGTCTAGATATTTTCTAGTAAAAGGGTTTGGTTAACAAGGAAGACAGTGTAGAGTCTTATAATGCTTGCAATATGTTTTCATATAAGCCTTGCTGTGTCGGTTGATATCCTGTGTTTGCTTCAAATAACCTTGCTAGCCTAAACTCTGTACTGAGAGGGAATGCTTCTCGTGCATCCAAAACCTTGAGCCAAATCCATGCCATCTGTGTCCACCATAACTACCTATATGTGGTATTTCTTGCCATTCCAAGTAAATTTTTCATGTGCTACCTTTAAACTATTCAAACTTTATTACTCCTATTTTGTGTCAATGTTTACCAAGCTCATGAGGACGGGGTGGATGTCTTTATGTCAACTGTCAAACAGACTTTACCACCGGACTAGCGGCATATACATCCGCTTATCCATTAATTTTGCAAAAAGAGCTGGCAAATGGGGTGCCCAGTCCCAATTAATTACAACTTTAACCGCTTAATTCTCTTCACATTTTTGCCCTGATTTATCAGTCAAGCAATGACAAACAGTGAAATATCTGCATGTGTAAACAAAAGAGAAAGAGGGATGATCTGCCTTGCTGGTAGAAATAACGTCCTTCATGGGAGCCGCTCTTAAAAGTCTGGTTGGCAGGGGTCATATTGTACTTTCCATTTTCTGATTCGTTGACAATTAACAAACACCTCTCAAAACTTATTTTTACTCTCTATATGATTTCAAAAACTTAAAAAGCTCTAGCACATGATTTAATCCCTGCTTCCCTCTGCGAAGGGCCTTTCTTTTACTTTTATGTTGAGTCAGTTTTCCTACTTCTTTCTATCTTAGAAGCAAACACTAGTGTCAACTTTGGTGCAACAATTTTTATATGCTGTATATTGCACTTATTATATGCTTTGTGTTGACAAATATCCATGAGATATATATGTTGAAAGTTGAAAGCAATTGCTGAAACTTAAATCTTCCTTTGTGTTGGTTAAATACCTTTTACTTAGAATCTATTGCTTTATGAGTTAACTCTTATGCAAAACTCTTTGATGCTTGTCTCGAAAGTACTATTCATGAAAAGTTTTTGCTTATATGATTCAGTTGTTTGCTCATTATCTACTTGCTAGCAAACTATAGACCATTGACCTGGATCACTTCATTCATAACATGTGCTTTACAATATTATTTGATCAAGATTATGATTGTAGCATGTCACCTCAGAAATTATTTTGTTTTTATCGTTTTACCTACTCGAGGACGAGTAGAACTAAGCTTGGGGATGCTTGATACGTCTCAAACGTATCTATAATTTCTGATGTTCCATGTTGATATTATACCAATTGTTACATGTTTTATATACACTTCATAGCATTTTTATGCATTTTCTGGGACTAACCTATTAACAAGATGCCACAGTGCCAGTTCCTGTTTTCTGCTGTTTTTGTATTCCAGAAAAGCTAGTCTGGAAATATTCTCGGAATTGGACGAAACTTGGACAGAACCTCCTATTTTTCCAACACGAAGACGGAGTCCAGAGGAGACACGGAGGGGAGCCACGTGGCGCCCACACCATGGGGCCGCGCGCCCCCCTGCCGCGCCGTGGGGTGGTGTGGGGCCCTCGTGGCTCCAGCCGCCGCCCTTTCGCCTATTTATTCCTCCCGACGCGAAAACCCTAAATACCCGAGCCATTATCCACGAAAAGTTCCAGAGACGCCGCCGCCGTCAACCCTAGCTCGGGAGGGTTCAGAAGCTCTTCCCGGCACCCTGCCGGAGAGGGGAATCATCACCGGAGGGCTCTACATCACCATGCCTGCCTCCGGAGTGATGCGTGAGTAGTTCATCCTTGGACTACGGGTCCATGGCAGTAGCTAGATGGTTGTCTCTCCACTTTATGCTATCATGTTTAGATCTTGTGAGCTGCCTATCATGATCAAGATCATCTTATTGTAATGCTACATGTTGTGTTTGCTGGGATCCGATGAATATTGAATACTATGTCAAGTTGATTATCAATCTATCTTATATGTTATTTATGATCTTGCATGCTTTCCGTTACTAGTAGATGCTTTGGCCAAGTAGATGCTTGTAACTCCAAGAGTGAGTATTTATGCTAGATAGTGGGTTCATGCCTCCGGTAATCTGGGAGAGTGACAATAACTTCTAAGATTGTGGATGTGCTGTTGCCACTAGGGATAAAATAACCGATGCTTAGCTTAAGGGTACGCCGTTAGGTCTAATGCATTTGTTTACATTACGCACATTACTTAATGCAATTATCCGTTGCTTGCAACTTAATACCAACGGGGAACTCGGTATGACAACCTGGCGGTGGATTATTAGTCATAGACGCTGTTGGATAACGGTCTATGTATTTTGTCGTAATGCCCACATGAATATCATAGTAATCATCATGTCATATATATGCATTGTCATGCGCTCAATATTTTGTCAATTGCCCAGCTGTAATTTGTTCACCCAGCATGTTAGTTATCTTTTATGGAGAGACACCACTAGTGAACTGTGGACCCCGGTCCATTCTTTTACACTGATAATACAACCAACTGCAAACACTGTTCCTTTTCATTCTCTGCAATTTACTACTGTTTTCCACACCATACGTTTAATCCTTTGTTTTCAGCAAGCCGGTGAGATTGACAACCTCACTGTTTCGTTGGGGCAAATTAGTTTGATTGTGTTGTGTGCAGATTCCACGTCAGTGCGCCACTGACAACCTTCCGAAGTGATTTCTTGCTCCTACTGGTTCGATTAAACCTTGGTTTCATACTGAGAGAAAACTGCTGCTACACTGCATCATACCTTCCTCTTGGGGTCTCCCAGCGAATGTGTGATCCACGCAATCATGGAGTTACAAGCATCTACTTGGCCAAAGCATCTACTAGTAACGGAAAGCAAGCAAGATCATAAATAACATATAAGATAGATTGATAATCAACTTGACATAGTATTCAATATTCATCGGATCCCAGCAAACACAACATGTAGCATTATAATAAGATGATCTTGATCATGATAGGCAGCTCACAAGATCTAAACATGATAGCATAAAGTGGAGAGACAACCATCTAGCTACTGCCATGGACCCGTAGTCCAAGGATGAACTACTCACGCATCACTCCGGAGGCAGGCATGGTGATGTAGAGCCCTCCAGTGATGATTCCCCTCTCCGGCAGGGTGCCGGGAAGAGCTTCTGAACCCTCCCGAGCTAGGGTTGACGGCGGTGGCGTCCCTGGAACTTTTCGTGGATAATGGCTCGGTTATTTGGGTTTTCGCATCGGGAAGAATAAATAGGCGAAACAGGTGGCGGCTGCGGAGCCACGAGGGCCCCACACCACCCCACGGCGCGGCAGGGGGGGCCGCGCGGCCCCATGGTGTGGGTGCCACGTGGCCCTCCTCCGTCTCTCCTCTGGACTCCGTCTTCGTGTTGGAAAAATAGGAGGTTCTGTCCAAGTTTCGTCCAATTCCGAGAATATTTCCAGACTAGCTTTTCTGGAATACAAAAACAGCAGAAAACATGAACTGGCACTGTGGCATCTTGTTAATAGTTTAGTCCGAGAAAATGCATAAAAATGCTATGAAGTGTATATAAAACATGTAAACAATTGGTATAATATCAACATGGAACATCAGAAATTATAGATACGTTTGAGACGTATCAACCGTCAAGTCGGTCCTGTAGCCGTGCCTCCTCCTTCGACAGGTCAAAACAAACACCTATGGCAAAATAATGCAAACTTATTATCCCAGTCGACTTGTGTGTCGAGCCCACAATTTAATTTCCAAAAGAGCTTACATTCAAACTGTAGGTTCACTTTCTCCAATTCCTCAAGCAAAAAGGCCTCCCGCTCCATAGTTGGGGATGGCCTCGACTTCAACTCCGCATATGCGTTTTGTGTCTTCTTTAGCTCGCTTGTCACCTTTGAAAGTTTGAGCTGAAGGAAGTCGATGATTTTCTGATCATTCACGCTACGCGACTGAGTGGAGCTGCTCGCACCTGGACCAGTCGATGGTCTAGAAGCTCGGGTCTACATCCAGAATAACTCAGAACATAAGAGAAACAACAGAGATCAAGCAAAAGACTCGGGGGCTGCGCCTCCCGATAACTGGAGTTCATATTTCATGAAGCACAAATACGAAGTGTGACGTCTTTACAGGAAAAGCAAAACCATAAAAATCCCTAAAACTAGGTGACGAAGGGATCACTCGCTAGTCATCGACTTCTTGGAGGAAGCCTTCTTCGCCTGAACCTTGGCTGCCCAATCTTCAACAGTTGTTACAAGCTGTTGAGCATACTTTTGGGCGGCCTTCATCCAAGTGCCTAACCCGACGGTTTTGCCGCCAGGCCCCCTCGGGAACTTCGCCGTGACCTTGTCAAAATCTGCCTTGACTCCGTGCGCAAGCAACATGAGAAAAGTAGTCTGAGCACCACTTACCATTTGCTCGCGACAGAAATCGGCGACGGCAGTTCCTTCTGGCTTGAACAGCTCCACCAGTTCTGCAAACAAAGATGGAAGCTCATCATCTGGGAAGAAGCTGCTGTGAAGGGCGCCCAAAGCACTCGCCGCCTTCGTCAGCATCTCCCCTGCCCTACTATTGGTGACCTCCGCGACGGCTACACTTTCATCAAGTGAAGCGCCAACGCTTTGCTTGCCAGGAGCAGTAGGGCCACCCATCACACCTAGCATAGCATGTAAACAGCATGTTTAGCAGCATATTACATAAACTTCAAATATCTCATGCAACGGCAAAATTGCGTACCAGTCAAAGTGGTGCTGGCAGCAGAGAGTCGACCAATTGTCAGGTCTTCCCTAACTTCGGCTGCTTTCAGCCTCCTCCAGATCCGCAACTCGACGGGTAGCTTTGTCCATCTCTTCCGCAGCGTCAGTCGCTGACTCTGCGAAATACATAAGCATTTCTTCAACATGCTGCAAAAGATAGTTACATCAAAACACTCGAGTTCTCATTACAAGATACTTACTCTTTGCAGCCTCAAGTTGCTGCTGCAAGGTGGTGACTTCCGCCTCCATGTGAACATACTTGGCGCCAGCCTTCAGTAACTCTTGTATAAATGACTACAACACAACATGAGCAAATTCAGAACAGATTTATCGGGTCTATGCCAAACTTTAACACCCGATAGTGATTCAACTATGGCACAAAAGCACAAGCTTACATGATCTAAGAAGGAGGAAGTCGACGCAGGAACACCTGTCGCTGCTGCCTCATCTTGGTTAGCCGCAACCTCAGGCTCAGACGGTGTAGCCGCGTCTGCAGCAGCCGGAGTCGCAGTGGTAGGCGGCTGTTCTGGTGGCAAACTCCGAGCAGTCGACACCGCACTGCTCTTCTCCATCGTAGGTGGCGGTGGCAAATCCTCATCAGAGGACACGCTATTTCACACATGCTAAGAAGACAACTTGGCAACGTTCATAAACCGTCAAAAAACAAATGCAGATAATACTTACTCTTCAGTAAGGTCGACCATTCGACCAGGTGCAAGCACACCCACGCTTGGGCGCGATCTCTTCGGTGGTCGTGGGGGAAGCGAGCGAATCGGAGGAACATCGAGTGGCGCCATCGTCGACTCCGACTCGTTTCCCTCCTTCTCCTCCGAGTCAGCAGTGTCTTCTTCCTCGCGCGACCGCTTTTGCTTGGCCTGCACCTCAGCATCACCTTCATCAGCTTCTGGCGTATGTGCGGTGGCGAGTGAGGTCACTTCATCATCAGAGCCAGCCTCGAGTGGCTCATTGTCCGGCACTGGGCCGCTCTCTAGCAAGGGCGCACTAGTACAGAACGACACATCGGATACCCCTCTATGGAAACGGCACGAGTTAGGCGACAGAGAATCGCGATTTAAGCGTTGCGGACGAGGCCTGGCAGAGGCTGGTCCGTCAACATTGGTTACGGAGAATTTTATATCTCCGTTACCAAAAGTATTGGCAACGGTCATAAATTTGTCTCCGTTTCCAATATGTATCTCTATGGCTACGGTTGTTTATGTATATCCATTTGCGATGTGCTTGGAAAATTGCAGTTGCAATCTGGAAGCGCGCCTGTTCAATGCGGCTTAATTCACGAGGGATTGGAACCGCCTGATCGACGCTAATAAAATGTGACTGGAACCGCATGAAGCCAGGTAGGTCCTGCATTCTCCCCTTCATTCTGTCCCACATTATCTACCACACTAGCACAACCACCATGGAGGAACCCTGGTGGCAGAACGAGGAAGTCCCGAGCGACGACGCGAGCGTGGAAGACCGCGGTGAAGTTCCATGGTGGGATCAAGACGGGCCGCCGGACTCGGACCCCGACGACTCGGACCCGCCATCTTCACGCTCTGTAGAAGACGACTCCGATGACTCGGACCCGCCGTCTTCACGCGAAGGAGAAGACGACTCCGAAGAGGACGAGTCGCCGGAGGAAGAGGAGCCGGAGGACCCGCCGGAGCCGTATTATTCTAGCCAGGAAGAATACGATGCAGACGACGACGACGAGGAGGCGTCGGAGGAGGCGCCGGAGGAGGAGGCATCGGAGGAGGCGCCGGAGGAGGAGGCGCCGGAGGAGGATGCGCCGGAGGAGGACGCGCCGGAGAAGGAGGATCACGCTCTGGAGAAGGAGGCACGAGAGGAGGATTCGCCGGAGAAGGACGCACGGCCGGAGAAGGAGGAGCACGAGCCGGAGGAGGAGCACGCGCCTGAGGAAAAGGCAACCGGCAAGAAGCGACGCCGCGCCGCAGATGACAATGGCGCGGAGGCAGGGCGTAAGAAGAACAACTAGAGTAGATAGTTAGTTCAATTACTCTATCGATCCTTTGTAAGTAGGCCCAGTGTGTCAGTAAAGAAATTAGAGGAAACGGTTGTTTATCGCCTCCGTTTGCGATATTATATGCTATAAATGTGCCACTGCGGCAACCCTAACGCTCTCGCTCTCACTCTCACTCTCACTCCACAGTCATAGTGTGGCGGCGGCTCCAGACCTAACCCTTATCTCGCAGATCTGAGCGGCGCGTCCGGCCGGCATCGCCGCCGTGCATCTTCCCCTAGCGGCGCGTCGGCGCATCTTCCCCCAGCGGCGCGTCGGCGCATCTTCCCCCAGCGGCGCGTCGTGAGCCGCCGCGCATCCCCCCAGCGGCGCGTCGTGAGCCGCCGCGCATCCCCCCCAGTGGCTCATCGACGAGCCGCCGCGCATCTTCCCCGAGTATGTCGCCGACACGGATCTACTGGTCTATTGCCGTGCATGTTCCCCGGGTATGTAGCCGACTAGATCTTATATTTTGTTTAAAGTAGCACAGAAAACTTGTCTAGTATTTGAAGTCTAGTATTGTGTTCTGTGTAGTGCCGATGATGAATACACCCCTCGACACTAGATCTTACATTTTATTTAAAGTAGCATCTACCGATCTAGTATTGTAGTACTGTCTAGTATTGTTGTCTTGTATTCTGTCTAGTATTGTAGTACTGCCGATGATGAATACACCCCTCAACACTAGATCTTACATTTTTTTTAAATTAGCATATAAAACTTGTCTAGTATTTAAAGTCTAGTATTGTGTTGTGTTTGTTTTTAGTACTGCCGATGATGAATACATTACCTTCAACTTGTCTAGTATTTGAAGTCTAGTATTGTGTTGTGTTTGTTTTTAGTATTTGAACTCTAATAGATTAATTTCAACCCTTTGTCAATGTGCTAATACTCATTATGGTTTTGTGTAGCTAGTGTATGAAGTAATAGTATATTTCGGCGACAATGCATAAAAATGGTGAGGCAATTGAAGGTAACATCACCTTCAATTGAAGTTCTGCCTCCAAATCGTTTCGATCGGACAGCAAGCACACGGATATAGGCGCTTAAGGTGTAAACTGTTTTCATCTTAAATTGTATTTATGTCATGTAGCATCATATTTGGCTCTTTTCTAACTAGACATCCATGTATTTTATATGCAGAAGCGCCATGCAGATCCAAACAAGGTTTAAAAGAGATAAATACAAAGTGGGATCATATCCGTGAACCGTCGCTGTTGTGACGTTTCGCTGCACTGTTCAAAACACTTTTTTAATTAAGAGTGTCTTGGACAGTGTGGCTGAAATGTCACAGCGGCGACGTTATTATATTTCGGCGACACCGTCCAAGATGGAGCAAGCCTCGCTACGAAGAATTTGGCAAGATTAATTTGCTAAGGAGGCTTGCGAGCTCGGTGTGGTTTCTTGTTTTTAGTTTCTCCATCTATTTTGTGTATGTGTGTAGCAATTTGGCTGCAGATGTGATTTGGAGAAGCATGAAACCGCTACTCGAGTCTTTTGCTAGGTCGAATTCCGTTTTCGGCGCTTCGGAACTGAGGAAGAAGGTGGAGCTGGAGAAGAGTGGAGTGTCATAAAAGTTAAGTTTAGGGAGGCATGAGAATGATAGGATTAGCGAGGCATGTGTAACTCATCTTTTGATGCTATGTAATGATGACAATTCTTATATACGTTATGAATGGATTTGGTAGCAACTTTGTGCTTCTGCTGTATGATTTTGAATGTAATTTGGCAACCGAATTGCTCCTGTAGGCTTCTGAAAGAACCTCAAAGCAAACGAGTAAAATAGAATCTCCGTTACTGATGCACCGATACATCGGAAACGGAGATGGATCCGCAACCGTAGCCAACTTATGCCTCATCGGTGACGGTTTTTTGCCTCCGTTACCGATGAAGGCCTTCACATCAGTGACAGGGTCGGGGACACGGACCCTTTCTCCGTTGCCGAAGGGGTTTTTGGCCCGTTTCCGATGTGTCGTTCTGTACTAGTGGCGGCATTGACTCATACATTCTGTGTCCCTGCACACAGAAACATCAAAGGAATTAATATCACACATGCATAACATACCAACTTACATATGGTAGCGACTGTTACCTCCGGTAGAGGGTTGCTGGTTTCATAAGGTGGAACAGGCGAGTTCATCTCGCAAGGCTCCTCATCAGTCAGTTTGGTAAGGCCTCTTACCAACTTCTCCGCTTCCCCATCAGAAAGTTCCACTGCGCGTGAGCGGGTTGGATCAGAAACCCCACTGTATGCCCACATGGCATGAGCTCGGGCTCGGAGGGGCTGCACTCGCCTCTTAAGAAAATTGGCCAGCAAATGGATGCCAGTAACCTCCCGACCAACATTGGTCTGAAGCTTCAGCACCTTCTCCATCAGAATGTCAGCCTCTTCGGCTTTGACTCCGGTCGGCTGTGCGATCCAGGATGGCCTCTTCTTCACCAGGGCATCTGCGTCAAAGGGAGGCAACCCGAACGCTTGGGTGCCTGTGGTCACATCCTTGATGTAGAACCACTTTTGGCGCCATCCTTGCATAGACTCTAGAAAGTTGATCTTGAAGTACTCGACGTCAGGTCGAGTCTGTACTCCAAAACCACCAGGTCCCTTGACACTGTGCTGGCGCTTGACATTGAAGATGTGGCGAAACAACCCGAAGTGGGGCGCAACGCCCAAAAAGCACTCGCAAAGAACGAAGAAACACGCAATGTGTAGAAGCCCATTGGGAGTAAAATCGTGCAATTGCACTCCATAAACGTGTAACAATGCACGAAGAAAATCATGAACAGGGAAGGAGAAGCCCCTGTTCACAAAATCCACAAAACAGACCCCGCTCATTGGGGCCTGGGCGCGAGATTACCTCGGCGCCGGGGAGGCGAACCTGCGACGGGTCTGCTGGAATCAGGCCGTCGTTCCACAAGCCATTGAGCATCCGCTTGATGCAGGAGGTCTTGGTCCACGAGCCCTTGTCCCTCTTCAAACCGCTGGCAGCGGCTCCAGCGGCGCTGTCCGCCGAAGCATTCGTGGCACTCCTGCCCTTCCGAGTCGCGGGTTTCGTCATCGTAATGGTGAGTGGCAAAAGCTTGGCTGTTGGGCTATGGCGATGCGCTAGGAGGAAGAAGAAGCAGCGGCGGCGGAGAACAAATGGCAAGTAAAAACATTATTTACTCCGCCGCACCCTTTTAACCACACAAAAGAATCTGCACCGTTGATGCGAGATCGTGGGCAGAATAGCATATCCAGCCGTACACGTGGCAGCCATGGAGAGCAACCATCGCCGGCCACTCCGCCCACTACGCACGGGAATCTAGGAACTGTCATCATATTCCTGGAAAAATCGTGCCTGAGCGGTCAAATCCAATCCAAACGGCACCGCCCTTGGTCAGCGCTGTGTCGTGGGCCCACAGGCGTGTCACGTCCCATCCATCACAGCATAACGCACGCCACCGCGTGTCAGGCAGCG
This sequence comes from Poa pratensis, assembly GCA_947311845.1. Lineage (NCBI taxonomy): Eukaryota > Viridiplantae > Streptophyta > Magnoliopsida > Poales > Poaceae > Poa > Poa pratensis. Next base: position 29,681,363 of record CAMZMU010000113.1, read on the forward strand.
CAGTCGCCACAAACGTCATCCCTGACGTCATTGCAAGCGCCTTGTTCAGAAAAGCATTCGAGTCTGCCCAACGCAAATCGGTCACTCGACTGCCTTGCTTGGTTCGGGTGTGACAAAGCAATATTAAGACAAAATTGGTCACTCGACCGTTCCTTCGACTAAGGCATATTACTCCCATCGGGAGCGTATCAAAAAATTTCTTCGACTAAGCATATATGGGACAAAAAAATTTGAGATTATCCTCCATTGCAAGCAATAAAGCACAATCTCGGGGGCTACTCCCATCGGGAGCGCTGTCGTGCACCCGATAGAATAATGACAAAGTATCAGTCGACAAAAGACTCGACTCAGTTCATATGCAAAATCATACTCGAAAATTTCCCGAGTTGCGTTCGCCGCAAATAACCTCGGATGCTGCATGCGTAGTGCAAAGGTAAGACCCACCGAACTTTCGAGCTGGGCTAAGGACCGTTCGCAACGTTAATCCTTAAAACTTTTCGTGTCAGCAGACATGATGAAAAACCCCGACGGACGCGTTGGGTAAATTTCAAAGTTATACTACAGATCGATTCAGTAAGACCTCCGCGGCCTAGTCGAGTCTGACCAGTCTGTTCCAAATTCGAGTCCGGGGACTCGAGTTTGATTGAAAGCTAGTAAGGTTTTACCCGAATGTGTAGTTAACCGGTCCCGATCCGTCGAGTGTACCGAGCCTACTAAGCTATTATCTCTTGATTATCATAAGCAAAAACCAAAGTCGATGAAATTACTCGACATAGCCTACATGTGCTATTGATACAGGAATTCCAATTATAAACACAAGTACAAAGAATATGACGTGCACTTACGAACGAGTCCATGCCCGATTCTTCGAGTCAGACAAGTACTCGGGGGCTACTGATAAGGATATACATCTCGGGTATCCTACCATAAGGGTACCTGGTGCAAGTGTCGACTAAGACCCAACTATCAAGAGCCTACATGAAGCCCATGACGAAAGGCCCAACAAGATGGAGTACCCTCCAAGATTAGACATAGCCATAGTCGGTTTACACTTTCCTTACATGTAAACAGGGTCGGTTGCGAACTCCCGAGACCCAGCCTATTATATAAAGACTGGGAGGGTCGCCGATCTAGGACAGAGAATACTCGAACTACCAAAACCCTAGCGAGATCGACATCTCATCGGGACCCCATTGTAGCTCGCATATACACACCAGATCAATACCAGACAAGCAGGAAGTAGGGTGTTACTCTCCGGAGGCCTGAACCTGGGTAAAATCCCTGCTTTTGCTTGTCAGCTGACGAAACTACCAGCTCTACCACATTCTCTCCCTCGTAATCTCAACCCTAGATCCTTAACCATGGCATTTGATGAGTTAACCCCTTGTCAGCATTATTGTAATTAATGAATTAAAAGTTTTTAATGTTTGTGTTTTTTTTAAAATCTATTAGTGAGACCTTATGTACTATTTGAATTTTTTAAGATTCGAAATAATTTTGGAAAGGTCCCAAGGTATTTGAAATGTAGATTTTTTTTTTTTTTGTAGAAATTGGTTTGAATTGATTTGAAGATGTGTTTGAAAAGTTACAAAAGTTTTGAATAATAAGAATAACAAAACAGAGAGAAAAAAAAAGAGGGGCCGACCCAGCCGCACAGAAATCGGCCCAGCCAAGCAAGCAGCCAGCTCCCGCAGCCCAGTCCCACTGTGACGTCGCGGTGACGTCACATTGGCCGGACTCTGCTGCGGCGGCGTGGTCGACGCCGCCGTCGCGCCACCGCGATTCGGGACGCGCGGGAGAGCGCGTCGGATGCGCCTCGACCCGAGCTACCTGCAGGTGGCGGCGTCGCCGCTTTGAGGCCACCGGAGCGTCGCCGGCGAGCACGAAACGCCGCGACGGACACCGAGCGCGGCGGCGGCGATTCCGGCGCGCTCGCTGCGTTCCGGCACGCGGCTGTCGGCGAGGAGGGAGAGGGCGCGGCGGCGGAGGTCGGCGTGTGAGCGGATCTGGGCGGGGAGGGGTAGAGCGCCGTGGCGGCGCGTCGGCGGCGCCGGCGATTGCGGCGTCGCGCGGGGAAAGAGAAAGGGGGTGGGGGATTTTGCGGAAGGTTTTGCGAAAAAGTCCAGCTGTTTTGCTCGAACTGCAAATCGGTCCCTTGCAGCGTTAAAATGTGGACTGCGCGGTAATTGCTTGGTTTGGGAGTTTGTTTTTGTAAAATTGGCTGCGTCAAAAATAGTGCACGGAGGCTGCGTCAAAAAAATGTGAACAGTACCACGGGCGCTCTCAGCGCGAGAAACAATTGGTCTTTTATATAGGTAGTATAGATGCTACATTGACTTAAATGCACCAAATTTGATCTACTCACTTCAACTCGGTTTATTACCGACAATTCGCAAATTTCTACGACCTAGGTAGCGAGCTACTTGGTGAGAGAAAGAGAGTTATTAGCGCATATGCTACATTGAAAGGATCGGTCTCGCTGCGAGGCCCCCCATACTAGTAAACCCATTTGGTATGAGCAAATTGATGCGGAGCGAAAATTAAGGGTAAGCATTGGTTGTTTCCCTCCCTCGCTACGATCAGCCCATTGCTTCCTTCTTCACCGTGCAAAACCAAAATTTTGCGTTTCTGTAGTTCTTCCCTGCTCGGATCAGGTCCAATTCTTTCGCTGAAGTTGATTCAAAACCTCCCTCCGCTCGAGCTTGTTTTCAATCTGAAAGTTTTCGCTCCAAAAACTTCTGCGCTTCTTATAAAGATGCCTACCGACAATTTGCAGCATATAGATCTCGATCTGATTTTCTCATCTTCTTCTGGCCATCCATGGTGACAGGTGATGAATCCCGCCGTCTGCGTCCTCTTGGATTGGTAGGGCGATCTTGAGGTGGCTTTCTTTCACGACCCGGCGAGATAGGGGGATCTTCCTCGTCGCGCTCACTCGGTCTCGCCGGTCGGCCGACGCCGCCGTCGTTCAATATCGGAACGACGGGATTCGAGCCTCTACAACGAGTCCCTGATGTTCCTTCCCGCCGCCGCGTCGAGCTCACGTGTCCACCACGCCAACGACGAGAGCGGTCCATCCAACTGGACTGCATCATCGAATTACGTTGGGTTTTCGCTAGCTGGTTTGGGCGGCCTTGGCTATGGCAGCGGGAGCGGCATCTTGATTGGAAGTTATTTTGGCACGGGAGGTGCTTCTGGAGATGGTGAGCACGGTGGCGGAAAATGGTGGCGGAGGGGTGTTAGGGCTGCTGTTGACTAGTGGAGGCTGCTCTAGTTTAGTCCCACCTCGCCTAGGGGAGGAGGCCACACCCAGCTTATAAGGGAGAGATTCCTCCTCCTTTCAGTCCGGGTTTTTGGGATGGAATGGGCTCTACTCTTGTAGTTGGGTTGTGTGCGTATAAACGTCTGAAACTAGGCAGAGTGCTGGGCTAAATCTGATTGGACGCTAACATTTGGTACCAGAGCCAGCATCGCCATGCCCACCTGGGGGGCTTCCCTGGGGATGGGATGTTAGGGCTGCTGTTGACTAGTGGAGACTGCTCAAATTTAGTTCCACCTCGCCTAGGGGAGGAGGCCACACCCAGCTTATAAGGGAGAGATTACTCCTCCTTTCAGTCCGGGCTTTTGGGATGGAATGGGCTCTACTCTTGTAGTTGGGTTGTGTGCGCATAAACATCTGAAACTAGGCCAAGTGCTGGGCTAAAGCTGATTGGACGCTAACAAGGGGTGGCGAGGATGGTGGCGGACATGGTGGCGAAGGAGGTGGCTCTGGAGGTGGTGACCATGGTGGCGGAGGAGGTGGCAATGGCGTGGAGAACATGGTGGCGAAGGAGGTGGTGACCATGGTGAGAACATGGTGGCGCCGATGATGTATCCTGCTTCGAGCAGCATTCACCTAATTGAAATTCCTTTTTTTCAACGGTGTTCTATTAACGAGAACGGAAGTTGTTCTACAGAAATTAACGATGTCATTTTTCGATTAGTAAATTATTAATCAGCGATAACACTGGTGTTATGTTTTTTCAACCCTGTCTCACGCTCGTGATTTCGTATTAATCCACCAACCCACAGGAGTTACAGCGGGCCAACAAAGCCACCGCCAGTTCACGAACCTGTCTCGACCTGTTCTAATGACGCACTACACAGCCCATTAAATGTGTATTCGTTTCTGTATTTTGTTATATATACAAATGACCCTGGTTTTAGCAATTAAAATCGCTACTTTGTGAATCGCGAAGCTCTCACAGCCATCGAATAGATTGGGTGCTCGCGTGTCTCCATGTGCCAAAAGTCTGCGTCCATTTTTTATCACTTTCTCTGGGAAAATTTACTTTGGCACCCGACATCATATGCTCCTGTTATACCAAATCAAATAAATAAAATAGTAAAACGTTTTAACAAATTCTGAAATTTTTTGGAGGTGAACACATACCAATGTTCAACATACGTGCAAATTTTTGTGGTGAAATAACATTTGGTACGCCCTGTGAAAAAAAGACAAATCTATGGTCAAAATGCAATTTCAAAAACATACTTTTTGGGCATTGATTTTGTTATTTTTGCACAAAGCAGAATACATGACATTTCATCACGAAAATTGGCACGTATTTAGAAAACATGTATATGTTCATCACCAAAAAATTCAGAATTTTTAAAAATGTTTTACTATTTTTTAATTTGGTCTAATTATCAGGAGCATGTGAGCTCGGAAGCCAAAACGCCTCTCCCCCTTCTCTGTCTCTTCTACTGTAGCCTATTGCTTTGGTATAGGCGCGTGTATGATAATATGAGAAGAAACAAAAGAGTGGAGCGAATGAATGATTCTATTGATGTACTGTTCAGCCTTATTATAGTGTCCGGACATGCGTTTTGACAATGTCGGTTTAGAGCATCTCCACCGGGGGCCTCCAAGTGACCCCAAAGGCCCATTGAGGGTCCGGACGGCCAAAAACGCCACCAGCGGCACCCCCCAAAGGGTGACCCCGAGCAAAAACATGTCCGGCACCCCCGAAGAGGACTCCAAAAAAGGAGTCCTCTTCGGGGTGCCGGACATGTTTTTGCTCGGGGTCACCCTTTGGGGGGTGCCGCTGTGGAGTCCTCTTCGGGGGTGCCGGACATGGGGGCGGACATTCGTCTGACAGGGGAGGCCTGCCCGTCATAGAGACAGCGCAGCGTGACCTGAATCAATTGCTCCCCACACCCTCCTTCTCTTTTCCTCTCGCCGGCGATTCGCACCATCGCCGCCACTCTCGTCGCCGCCTGCTTGATTCGCACCTCGGACACCTAGCCGGAGCGGCAACGCAGACCCACGTGCCGCCGTTCCCCGCTTGTCTGCGACCAGTCCAGCGCCGGCGTAGCTAGTTTCTAAGCCGGGTACGCCTCTTCTTTCCTCCCACCACGCCCGCAACCTGTTCGATCATTCGTCCGTAGGCTCATTTGGTTGATTGTTCATTTGTGGCTTTGTTCCATTGCTTTCTTTCGTCCAATAGGCCATGGACAAAGACAACGAGGACATGTTTTTTGAAATGGTGAAGGAGGATGCCGCCCTCCTTGGGTTTTCATCACTTCAGAAATGCACGGCGACCATATGGTGCCTTGCTTACGGGCTTCCCGCCGATGCGTTGAATGACTATCTCCGCATGTCTGAGTCCACCGCCGTCGAAGCCACCTACAGATTCTGTAAGGCTGTTGTGAAGGTGTTCGGAAAGCAATATCTGAGGACACCAAAATGCAGTGTTATACTTGAGGCCGTGGCAGATTATGATCTTTGGATATGGCATGCATATTTCGGCACCGCTGGTGCCTCCAATGACATCAACGTGCTCCACAAATCTAATGTGTTCAAAAAACTTTGTGATGGCCTAACTCCACCATGCAACTATGTGATCAATGGCCATGAGTACGGTAAGGGGTACTATCTTGCTGACGGCATCTATCCCACTTGGTCTATATTTGTGAAGACCATCCGCAACTCTCACGGCGAGGCAGATTGTCATTTTGCAAAGAGGCAAGAGTCAGTTCGCAAAGCTGTGGAGCGGGCTTTTGGTGTGCCCCAGGGCAGGTTTGCCGTTGTTCGCAACCCTTGTCTTTCATGGTCGCTAGATGAAATGTGTGAGATCATGAACGCTTGTGTTATCATGCACAACATGATCATTGAAGACGAGCGTGATACGAGGAAGCAACTGGTCGGCGAAGTGTTTGATTTCCAGGGGCCTATGGCCCATCCACATCCGGGCGTGCCGACGCAGTATGCAGAATTTCTTGCCATACATCGGGAAATTAGTGATGAAACAATGCATAAGCAGCTGCACGATGATCTCGTGCACCACCTGTGGACCATCAAAGCGACTCAGCCGGCGGCTGTTTGATAGGTCATGGTTTAAACTTGAATTCTTATTTAAACTTTGTATTTCGAATTTGAACTTGTGTTGTAATATTTATTACATCAATTCGTATTGAAATGCTTAAGTAATATGAATGAAATTTGAATCGTTTCAGTTTTTTTTGAATTAATTTGAACGCCCGCAAGGTGTTCGATCATATGTCGCGTTTTGGGGGCGGACGTTTGGGGTGCGCCGCTTTGGACGCGGTCGAAAACATGGACGGACACATGTCCGACACCCCCAATTGGATCTCCATTGGGGGGTGCCGGACACGAATTTGAAGGCCCCGGTGGAGATGCTCTTACAAGATGTGTCCCTTCCGATGGGGGCATGGCACCCGTTCAGGGGTTTGCATTGCAACTGCTGACAGTTATTACTAACACAATCCTAACTGCTAGTTAGTCTAAATATGACGCTAAATTATTGGACAGAACTAGGCGTCCCCCGGGGGATCTTTCCGTCCGATCCCTCGGGTCGCCAGCCCGACACGTGTCCACTAAAAATAGGATAATCCCGCTTTTGCTACAAAACTCCCGCTTTTGCTACAAAACGTCCCGCTTTTGCTGCATTGTAGCAAAAAACGGTTCGTACACAGAACATGAAAGGAAAAATTCTGGCCTCGCCAGAGACCTCACCGGATACCTCGCCGGAGACGTGGTAGCAAAAACTTTATGCTATTGTAGCAACAGAAAAGTTCTATTGTAGCAAAATCAACTTTGCCGGAGACTCTCGCCGGAGACATCGTCGTCGGAGACCTCACCGGAGACCTTGCCGGAGATATAGTAGCAATTTTTTTATCTATTGTAGCAAAACCAGATAACAATAATAGCAAAAATAAATTTATATTGCAGCAACATCATAAAAACTCTTGCGGCAAGTTCTCCGATTAGATTTATGATGCAAAACAGCAGAGCAAAATTGTACCCAAAAAAGTTCTTGCAATGCAAATTCACAGAACGTATGGTGCAAAAATTCAGACATGGACAAAACATGATAGCAAAAACATTATGCTATTTTAGCAAAGCCACAAAACTATTGCAGCTAAAAAATAAATTCACAGAACGTATGGTGCAAAAATTCATACATGGACAAAACATGATTGCAAAAACATTATGCTATTTTAGCAAAGCCACAAAACTATTGCAGCTGAAAAATATCTGGGAGCACCGCCCTGCCGCCATGGCAGCACCGCCAGTCCACGGTCGTTGGTAGCACCACATTCCAGCGCAGGTAGCATCCCCAGTCGCCGTAGGTAGCACTACAGTCCATGCCTCGCAGCAACGACGACCACCACAAAAGCAGCACCGCTCCTCACATGCAGTATCCGACTCGCCGCTCGCAGCGGCGTCGCTGCTCACAGCAGGGTGCGCCACCGTGCCCTGGCGGAAGCTGCGCCGCCTCCAGAGCAGCATCTCGAGATGAGGAGGCCGCGGCGTGCTCGGTGCTGAGGGCGACGCCCGTAGGTCGAGCCCGAGCTCGTCGACGCCGGTGGCCATGGCAGCAGGAGCTCCGCCGTCATGCCTTTGCAGCACCGGAGCATCAGCATCCCCGGAGGAGCGGACGCCTCCCAGCCGACGAGCCACGCTACCTCCACCGTGTCGTCCGTGGTGATCCTGCCCCTGTACGCGTCGCTGCGGATGGTGTCAAGGACCAGGACCTCCTCCGGCTAAATCCCAGCGGCGCGCACGGCCGGAGGTCCGAGGTAGGAGGTGCCCGTCGGGGGCCCTAGGCCATGGCGGCGGCGGTAGGCTGTAGCAGCGGTCCCCAACGACGCGAGGTAGGCTGTGGCGGCGGGCGACGATGACGGCGAAGGTAGGCTGTGGTGGCGGGCCCCGACGACGGCGAGAGGTAGGCTGTGGCGGCGCGGCCACGACGGCCGCAGAGATAGGCTGTGGCGGTGCTGGTTATGGTCTGTGGAGGCGGCCATGGCTGTGCGGTGAGCAAATCTGTGAGAGATTGGGGAAAACTGAGGTTGGAGGAGACTCGCGTGATGGGATAAGGTGGGTGGTGGGTCCACTTCCTGCCAGGCCGATGGACGCGTGTCGCGTCGAGAAGCAGGAGGACGGGGGACGAGCGATCCCCCGGATGATTACTATAATTTTCCCTCCGGATTCCGACTATAAATCAAAACGAACTCTAAATATTAAACATGCCAAATAAGTGTCGGTCAGTTTCAAGTATTATCTCTACTATATAATATGGCTAGAGGTGATGGTTGGTACGTTTTTCACTTTTCCGATTTTACCCCTGTGTTTTGATACATATTACCCACCACTGCCATCCATAAGTCATACCGGTTCAAATCGTTTCCCCTCCTAAAAAAACGTTCGCCGGGAGGGCGGCGATTTGAGGCGGCCAGGGCCTCGGATTCGTCGTTGGACGCGCCCGGCCTTCCTCTCCGCCGGCCGAGCCCCGCGCCCCGCGGCCGCCGGCCGGGCGCCGCCTCCGGTCCTCCGCAACGATTGCCTGAGGTGGTCCGGCTGGGAACGACAGAGAGTTGAGATCGGTAGGTTGCGAATAGGAGTCGCCGATGGCAGGAAAAATCTGTAAGAAGTGCACCAGGTATTTCACTCGATTGCTGCCTCCTTCCTCCATTCTTCTCTGCGTTTTGGTGTGTCGGTCCTTTTCTGATTCCCCCGGCCGATACTGCTGCTGCGTCTTCAGATCCAGCTCCACGGAGCTGGTGGCTACTGCGGTTCTTCAAAGCCTTCGGGCTAGGAGTTCTTCTGCTCCAACGGTAGGTGCTCCTGGCGGCGGGTTTCTTTGGTGTCTTCGACGATGGAGGATCTGCGCGTCTGGTGACCTCGAGGTTGAAGATGGGTGGAGCCAGCTTTGCTGTTCTTGTGTTTTCTCTGTTCTTTTCCTTGCTTGTATGTCGATCTGTAATCTGTTTCAATCTGGTTAATACAAGTATGTGCATTATCAAAAAAAAAAAAGTGTTGTTGTGACAGCAAGGCAAATGCAAGCAGGAAGATACTGTGCGAGGCGGCCAACGTGGAGATTCTTTTCTTTGCTAACAAGAGGCTCGCCGGTGAGTAGCCCTCGTTTCAACACCTGAAAGAAAATCGTGTGCTTGCTGGAGTTCTATTGCCATGTAGTATTGTAGTGGACTCCAATATTATAGACGAACCCACTGTTGTTTTCATGTGCTTCTTGCCTCTGTTGCCGAATTGTTCGCACTTACGATTGCCTATATTTGGTTAATTTTCTGTCCAGCGTATTGTGATCATGTTGGTAAATTCCTGGTATTTGTATTTGATAATCCATAATTCGGTGTTGCAGGGTTGTTGGTTTTATCTGAACTAGTTGCTTTGCACGTGCAACACACGTCTCCAAAATATAACACAACATGCGTTAAATATTCAAAGATTATAGTTACATATATGTATTTGTATGTTATACTAAAAAAAAGGTTGGATGTAACAAAATATTAGATCATCTGTATTTGTCCATGAAAAGGAAGATAACAACTGCTAATATGTTGAGAATTCAAAATAAGAACACATATCTAATGCAAATGAGAGAAAGTTGACAAAAAATCATGCATGACCCTTCTTTATGGTAAATTTGGATCTAAATATTCAACAAAACTGCAACAGCCAACAACATTAAGCACTTCATACAGAAAAATATGTTCTTGACAGATCAGTAAAGTGTAATTTGTCCAACCAATTTGCATGTCGATTCTTGGTTTCTAATAGAAGCAATAATGGAGGCTTGAAGCAGCCTATATATAACTTACAAGACTAAACTCTTCCCCATACACACAGATTTCAAATCCTCGTTTTGTCTGTACAGTGAGATTCTAAACATAACCTAACTAAACATCCATTAAAGTACAGAAATAGGGAAAACCAAGCCACATAATTTAGCAATATGGATAGTGTCTTGTAGTGTAGCAATTTGAACCCATCGCACGTAGCAAACAGATAAGGAAGAATTTCAGATTTACCTGAATCGTGCGTGCCGTTGAGCGGCAGCAGCCGGCTCCAGTCCATGGTGTACGCGCGCAGGCGGGCGATAAGATTGGAGTGTCCCAGGCGACGGAGAGCGGGCTCTCTCTCAATCGCGCTGTCTGCACCAGCGCTCTCTCCATGAGGTGGGCGCGCCTGAAGATCCATGTGGTTGCCGCTTCCGCCGTCCTCGACTTCACTGACCACGACTTCGTCCTCTGCCAGTCGCCAGCACAGATCGCGACCACGGTATCCCGCTGTATCAGGATGCATGGCACTGCGCCCATTGATGTGCTCCGCGTTGCGCTGTCCCCGTTCGACGCCCTCGGGCAGTACGTCCTCGAGTGGGTCGTGGCCGCCCTGCGGAGAGGCGCCAGGGAGGTCGGGGTCGACGGGGTGGACCTGGCGCGGCGGTGCAGCGTGGACAACGACGACTGCGGTGCGTACTAATCCTATTGCAGCTTACCCCGGAATTATTCCAGGTCGAGAACTCGCTGGCCACGCCTGGGCTGGTGCAGCCTCTGTGACGTCCTGCCCGGCGCCGCGGGGCTCGCCGACCTGACATGGCTCTCTCTCGATCGCTCTTTGACTTTGACCGAACATTATCCTATGGTTGAAAAAAACTAACCGGGCTGCAAAGTGTAAGTGTTATCTTCTACGGAGAAAACAAGGCGACAAATACATTTTTGGCAACTCATGTTTGATCTGTCTCTGACTTTCACTTTCACCCAGCATTATTATCCTACTAGTCAGCAACCCGTGCATCCGCACGGGCTTACAGTAAAAATCTATTAGTTTAGGAAAATTTTGGGTCGTATGCATGTAAGCGTGATTTCACATGATAATAATTTGTAGCAAATGACCATATTATTACAAATTTACAATAGCTCACATGTTTCTTAGTTTCTCTTATCACATGGTAGAGAAATCAAACTGTAGGGATAACTTTAGAAGTTCATTAGAGAAAATAGAGATGGCCAAATGCAAACAACTGTTTCCATATATAAATTAATTCGTGTGCAACAAATAGTACTTCTGATCTGATCATATCAGATAAAGATTGATGGATTTGACAGGGCGTAATGCATTTTTTTGTTAACCATGGTTTAATGTGCATGTGTGTGTTACCTACTTAATTAACCAACAAAGCCACCAAGTTATTTTGGGTAACTTTGTTCATCACAACTAATCCTTTCCAGAAGCAATTGTTGGTTTGCCTGTCCTCGGCTTCAGAAACATTCTATTTAAAAGAAACAATATGTCCTCCTACATGTATTATGCCAGAACCATGTGTACCCGCTGCACATTGGCATAATCAGACTCATGACCCTTATATTGACAGTTGTCTTGGTGTGATTTGGTTAAGAACTCGCCAAAAAGAAATTGACGGACAATTACTGGGATTAAGGAAGATCAGGGTATTAGTTTCTAACACTTAGAAAGGTTGGGGCTTTTTTATCATCATGCTTTTAGATATGGAGAGATTTGAAGACGTTTTTTTTTAGTTATGGGATTTCTCTTATGGCTTTTTTTATGATGGTGTAGCAATGAAGTTGTTGTACTAAAATTAATATTCTTATTAATGTCGTGCTCATATTTACTGGACGTTGTGTTACTGCATTGTTGCAATATTTCAGCCCTTTTTTTTTATCTAATGGTTCACTGTAGTAATTTCATTCTATGGTGCAGGAGGCGTCAAATCTGATGCATAAGGCCCTGATAATTCTTCGGAGTTGATCCTAAGTATTATAACTTGGTCAAATGGATGGTTCATTTATTTTAAATCGGCGTGATAATTTATAGGTGTGTAATTTTGGGGATGACCATAAGATAGGTCAGATTAAGATAATCTGCATTGTGAGATAAAAATGTTACGTACATCTAACATTGAACGGTTAAAGCTATTGAAAAAACTGACCTTCTCAAATGAAATATGCAGTCGAATTGGTAATTGTTGAGTTCCTCCTTGCCTCTCCACCCTTACATGCTGCGCACCTACATTGGTACAAATGCTAATTAGTTCAATAACATATGTGCTGTTTCAGAGTGAAAGAGCATAATAATCTTAGATACAATAGCACACAAACCATGAGCACGGCAGTTTGCAGGCCGAGCTATATGTAGCTCGGTTTTAAAAAAAAAGTTGAATTCATATGTTTTTTAGTGTCAAAAACTTCGAAACAAAATCCTAGATGTAGATAAAGCTGAGATACTACTGTCTAAAGTTCAAAGGAAAAAATCGTAATATTCTGGGCTACACGAAAAGGACAAATCTGACAAATTTTCAATTTTTTTTGACTATGTACTGTTCACCAATCTGCCTATTTGTCTTTTTTCCCAGGCAAAAATACAATGAATTTTTCCTTTAAAATTTACACAGTGATAGATCTCGACCTTATCTACGTTTTGGATTTTATTTCAAAAAATTTGAAACAGAAAATTGAATATTTTTTTTTTAAACCGGCTTATATGTAGCTCGGCCTCCATTTGGAGTTTCCGACAAACATTTCCTTTGATACATAGTAGCATATTATTATAATTATATTTTCAAAATTGCTTCAAAGAAATTAAGAGAGTTACATGAAATCTATTGAATAACTATTTGCTAATATTAGGAGCATCACCACGTATTGTTTAGATAATAATATAAAAGCTATATGTGCTTTGGCACATGCATATCTGCCACCCTAAATCATTGGAAGTAGTACGTACAAAATTAATTGCGCAGTGTAACAAATTAGCCATGAAGATGTGATAAAATCAAACCTGAGAGCATGCAGACATGCATGCAATGATGTGCAAAAGAAATACCGGATGATCAATCCAGTCTGATAGCATGCATGCCCGCAGTTTACTCACCTGAGATTTATTCGATCGATCGAGGCAGTTGGGTGACGCTACTACCGAGGTTATCCAGCATCTTCTGAATCTGATTCAAATAGGATTAAAAGGAGATCAGTGCATAATGGAGACTACGATCCTGCAATCGGATCCTGGGGTGTAGAGCAGCGCACAAATTATGCTACCGCACACGGAGGTTCATCGCGCACGGCAAGAAGGAAGCGACCTTTTCCTACCTTGATTGATCCCTCAGTTCAACTGAACCTATACAGACAGAACGTGATCACGGGCGGCTATAAATCACTTCGCTATGAGAAGCTAGTACAGAACGTTGTGACGGCGGCAAGAAATCTCACCGCCATGAGATTGGGCGAGACGTTGATTTGATTGGAATCATTCTTTTTCGTCCGTTTGTACGGAAGGAGATGGGGAGACGCACGTCATGCGGGCGGCGGAGGAGGCAATCAAAAGGGCTAATTAATATGGAGGATACGGGATTCGAACTCACGGCGAGTAGATTGTGTTAAAGAGTCATGCGTGACGCTCGGGCTACAGCTTAAATCCGACAGCCTTAGACAAATTACATCTGGATCGTACGGATAAAACTTGTTAATCTCTAGGATTAACGTGGAAGTTCGTACGGTGCCTCCAATTAGTAAATATAAGATGGTTAAAATATACTAAAGCGCGACAGTTATCTTCAGCAAAAAGAAGGCGGAAAATACATTTTTGGCAACCCATATTGGCGTCCAGCTAGCCATCTTTGACTCTCTTCTGTCTTGTCGGTCAGACCATATCTTCTTGTATAGACTATATATTCATCAGCTAGCTGAAAATCCAATCTGCCATAAGTCACTTTTTTAACAGGGGAATAGATTCTCTCATTCTGCCCGCAGTTTTGGCCTGTCTTGAGTTTGCTCATTCCCCGTCACGGTTTTCGCCCCGGTTTTTCTGGCCCGTCAGTTCTGGATTCCCTTCATTTAATGAGAAAAAAACCACCCTTGATTCCCTGCCACTGCAAACGTGGGCTGAGACAAAAAAAACAATTGGGCCTCTGTTTGTGAAAACTGGGTCAGTATTTCCCCAAGTCATTCGGGCCCACAAACCCACCAAACATTCTCCTAAAAAAAAACCCCACCAAACCAGTCCCAAGCAAGGCCACCTTCTTCTTCCCCACGAAAACACCAAATCAGCCGTCGCACGCTGCAACCACGAGAAAAAGAAAAAAAAAGGAAAGAATAACCAGAGAGAAGAGGAACTCCATTGATTCACGAATTGAGGAAGAGAAGGAGGATCACGATCCAAAACCACAGAAGGATAGATGGATGGGAATGAAGCAGAAGAAACAAGAAGCAGCAAAACATCAAGATGTGATCTCACCTTTGGATCTCAGGGTACTTCTACGCAGGCATGTTCAGAAAACAACTTCCCCCCCCACTCCCTTTCCACCACCAGTGCCTCCATCCGCAAAACATACGCATGCTCACTAGGTTATTTTGACTGATCTGCTACCATTCGCAAACAGCATACTGCATCAGGTGTCTGCACGCAAAGCTTCACAAGAACAATTGATGTCCAGGACGATTTCTTTACCCAGGTGCGTGAAAAAAGGAGAACAAAATTGAATTGTGCATTTCTTTTGCTAGTAATGAAAACTATTCAGAGATGTAAACTCACAGTGGTTTTTGTAACGAAATAATGCAGGAAGGTTTCTCTTATACTAGGTTCCTCCTTGGTGGTATCACGGAACCTACGTCCCAGGAACAAGCAAGTAATCAGGTACTTGGTAGGAAAATAATGTAAAATGCAGCTAAAAAGACAAAGCAGACACCACGGAATGCTATGGTTTTAATTTAAAACCAAATGACTCAAAATGACAGGTTGGAGCTACCAATTACACAACAACAGAGACGAATGATGCCTCAAGGCCAAACTGGGATAAGAGCACACATGGGGGGCAGAAAGAGAACAACTCATTTGATTTTCAGGTTAGTGCATGGCATGTACATGAGTTTCCCATACTTGCTTAGGTCCAATAATCTGTACATCAAGCATGGAAAAAATGACAAATGACTGTTGGTTGCAAGAACTTGGAATTTTACTAGGACTGATTTCAAAAATAATAATGAAAAAAAATGCAAACTAAACGCTGATGTTCAAAAAACAGGACACCCCCCAAGGACACTCTTCTACCTTCCAAGGCGGTGAGATCGATAATCCATGGGACATAGGGATGTTCCACGGCATTCAGCTTGATCAGGTATGAAAAAGTGTTGAACCAACTATCATTTACAAACAAACTTTCTCGTTTTTCTATGTATAGTGCATCTTAACATTAAGAATAAAACTAAAAATGCAGATTTATGATCAAGGGGTTGAGGGCAAAAGCAATTGCCAAAATGAAGCAAATCATGCACAATATACAGCGGCAAGAACAGGGTCTGGGGTTTACCGTGAACAGCATTCCAAAGACTGCAATGTTGACAGCGAGAACAGGGATGATTTAACTGCAGAACAGAGTAAGAACATTACTGAAGAAGATATAGATAACTTTCTATCAAATGAAAAATTATCTTCTGAGAAAAAAGAAGAAGAACACAATGAGTTGGGCGACGATTTCAAACCTGAAATTGGGATGGAGTTTGCATCAAGGGAAGAAGTTCAAAAATACTTCAACATGTATTCATACGTGGTTGGGTTCTCAGTGAGCTGTGTTTCTTCTTACCGCACTACAAGCAAAAAAAGAAACAACGAGATCATACGGTCTACTATGAAGTGTAACAAGTATGGCAAGAACATTGAAACAGAGAGAGATCAGCCCATTGCACAGAGACAAACAACAGTGATAGCGAAAACTGATTGTAAAGTTGAACTGATTACAAGTGAGAAAAATGGTGTGTGGCGAATCACTGGACTTAACCTTGAGCACAATCATGAACTTTGCCCGCAGAGCAGGTTCTTCAGGTCCCATATCTACATGTCTGATGGGGAAAAAGAAATGATCAGAACCATGAAAAGTTGCAACATGCCTACTCGGGACATGGTTGCAGTCCTAGCATTCATTAGAGGAGGCATGGCACAACTGCCCTACAACAGGCGCAAAGTAAGCAACTACAGCCACAGTATTAACAGGCAGGATACAAATAATGATATGATGGAAGTCTTAGACTGGTTTTGCAAGAAAAGGGATGAGAACCCAGGATTCTATCATGCCATTGAAGTTGATAAAAATGACAAAGTCAGGAGTGTGTTTTGGACAGATGCTAGGTCAAGATTGTACTATGAAAAATGTGGTGACTGCATCAGTTTTGACACAACGTTCCTAACAAATAAATACAATCTGCCTTTCGCACCGTTTGTTGGTGTGTCACCACATGGGCACACATACATGTTTGGCTGCGCTCTTATAATAAATGAAACAGCTGATACCTTCAAGTGGCTGTTTACCCATTTTCTGCTGGCAATGGGTGGCAAGCCCCCAATATCCATAATAACTGATGCAGACAAGGGTATGGAAAATGCGATACCAAAGGTTTTCCCAAATGCTACACACAGGGGGTGCTTGTTCCACGTTAAAAAGAAAATTGATGACAAAGGAGGGACAGTTTTTCAAGCAAATGAAGGT
This sequence comes from Poa pratensis, assembly GCA_947311845.1. Taxonomy (NCBI): domain Eukaryota; kingdom Viridiplantae; phylum Streptophyta; class Magnoliopsida; order Poales; family Poaceae; genus Poa; species Poa pratensis. The sequence goes on from CAMZMU010000113.1 coordinate 29,698,165, forward strand.
CTATATGAGGAGATGCAAGATATTGTAGACAAATCATTAACAGTTCATGAGTTCGAAACACTTTGGGAGGCAATGATCGCTGAGCATAATGTTGGCAATGTAAAAGTATTTCAGGATATCTGGAACACAAGGGAGAAGTGGGTTCCTGTTTACTTCAAGTCCAAGTTTTTCCCATTCATCCAAACAACAGCTAGAAGCGAGGGTACTAATGCACTCTTCAAGAGAGGAGTAGGAGCACAATTCAGCATAACAAGTTTCCTAAGAGAGTACCAACGGATCCTAGATACAATGCATGCACAGGAAGACGAGTGTGATCACAACGCAGTCAACAAAGAAGTCCATGAGAAGAAATTCCTTACTAAATACTACATTGAAAGACAGGCCCATGAGTTGTACAATCTATCAATATTTAGGAAATTTCAGAAAATCCTGACTGATGTTACAAGGCTGCAACTGAACGAAGAAGAAAGAGGAAAGAAATTTTGGGTGTTTCAGGCAAGAAACTATCCAATTAAAGAGCACAGACCAAGATCTTACCTTGTTCAGGTTAATGAAGAAGCTCAGGAATACTCGTGCATCTGCTGCAAGTTTGAAAAGGATGGGCTCCTCTGCTCACACATACTGAAAGTAATGTTACAGCTGCAAGTAGAAAAGATTCCAGATAAGTATATAATCGATCGGTGGCGCAAGGAGGATAAGAAAATGTTCAACCATCTTGCCCCACCCCCGAATGATGATAGCACCGCCCTAAGATATAATATTCTATCAAGGATGCTTGGTCATACAGCTTCTAATGCTTCAAAAAACAGAAGGAAATACCAATACTTGCTACAAGAAATACCCAGAATAGATGCAGCATTGGCAATAATTGATACTGAAACTGAAGAAAATTCAGCAAATGACCAACACAGTTCAGCAAGAACATTGATAAATTTGGAACGTTCTGATGACACTGGCTCAACAATACAGCTACTTGATCCAGATGTTGTTGACCCAAAGGGGCGGCCCAGGTTGAAAACAATAAAAGAGAGAATAAAGGAGGGAACGTTCTACAGATGCAGCCACTGTGGGGAAGAAGGACACACGATAAAGAAATGTGAGTTTTTGCACTTGGAATTCGACCTCCCAAAGAGGAAAAGGGACAGGAAAAAGAAAGCCACAGGTATGGAACTAGGGAACTAATAAAAAAATAAGTTGCTTGGATTAATATATTGTGATGACATGTTGCTGAATGACTAAGATAAAATTTGCTATCAGGAACTAACACTACAACAAGGAAAAGGAAAGCAACAAATGCTAATAAAGACCAGCAACAGCTTGGAGAAAATGCATCTACCTCCGCAAACCAGCAAAAGGATCCAACAGTGGTAGCCACAGGTATGGAACTATATTGTGTTACTATATTGAGATAACAATTTGCTGAATGCGAAAAACATAAACTTTGCTGTCAGGAACTAACACTACAAAAAGGAAAAGGAAAGGAAAAGGAGCTAATGAAGACCAGCAGCATCTCCTAGAAAATGCACCTCCCCAAGAGAACCACAAAAGTGTTCCAACAGGTATGGGAAACAAAGAAACTACTGAAAAAAATATGTTTTTTCTGTACTATATTGCGAATTAATATGTTACTGAATGCGGTCACATTACTTTGTTGTCAGGAACGAATGCTAGTTCCCGTAAAACGAAAGCAAAAAATACTACTAAAGACCATCAGCAGGAGCTCCAAGGCATCAGTAGTGTGGACCAGCAAGTGGATTCAGCAGTTTTGTGAAGACAAAGAATGAATAGGATAATGCAATTCATCTGTATGGCTGTGCTCGATTCATAGTACCAGACATGATACTTAAAGATCTTAAGTGTAATAAATTATAATTTATGAGATTGTAGAAAAAGTGTACCTTGTTTCGATCCAAGAATGACTGTTGCAACGTGGAAACCATGTTCCCTGCAATCATAGGCATGGAGTGTTTTAGTGCAAAAAATCCAAGTCGAAGAAAGAGGAAAGATGCGACAAACACGAATATGGTCCCTCCTCCTTTATCCGGGCTTGGAACCGGCTATCCAAGTTAAGTATTTGTTGGATAGGCAGAGTTACCCATTTTTTTCCCCAAACCCTAAAGTGACTGAAAACAACAACTGAAAACCATTGACTAAGATAAAATGATAAAAAAACTTATGGAATTTAAAATCATAAGGGAATAAGAAAAAAATGAGAAGATGAAAGAAAGACTCAGAAAATAAAATACGTTTGAGAATGAGACCAACGAAGAATGAGCAAAGATGACTGAGCAAAAAGAGACTGAGTGAATTATTATCAAGGACTGAGAGATAAAATAAGCAATTATGACTGAGATATAACTGAGAATATAAGAGACTGATAATAATGAATAATTGAGCAAAGAAGAATGAAGCAAGGATGACTGAGCAAAGATAACTAAAGACTGAGAAGAGAATGAGAACATAACTAAAATAATTAAAATTAAACTGAAGAATGAGCAGAAATTGTGATTGAGATTGACAAACAAAGATAACTGAAGACTAAGAAAAGAATTTTGAATGAGACTAAGGAATGAAATAAAGAATGAGAAGTAGAATGATACGAATGAGACACTGAAATTAAACCGAGAGACTGAGGACATGACTGAATAACTGAGTCTCATTCATAAATGAAGGACGAAACAGAGAAATTAAAACGACAGACTGAGGACAAGACTGAAAAATTAAAACGAAAACTGAGAAATAATCAGGAAATGAATCAATGATAACAATGACAAGATAATGAGAAAAGATGATATAATGATAAACTGAAAAAATGATAATAAAAAAATAATAATATTATGAGAAATAATAAATATAAATAAGAATATAATTAAATGATAATAATCATGTAATGAACAATTAAGAATGACTACATAATGCTGAACAAAGATAACTAAGAAAAGTGACTAACTACAATTAGCATGCACATTTTCGACACACCAGACACAATGTTGTAATAAGTAAGCAACTACAACCATTAAACATTGGTTCGTGATAGAAACAACACAAGCTACAAAAATTGAACACATAAACACAGTTCTAGTTATGTACCTGGAACAACAAAAGCTACCAATTTCCACCAGGTTACGAACAAAACATCACACCCACACATGTACCACCCAAAATCCTACACCTTTCACCACTCCATACTTGATTAATAACAACAAAAAATGGAAAAAAGTTGAAGCCACAGGTCGCAAACGATCAAATGAAGATAACTTCTGCCTAGGGATCGAGGATCAATGAAGCTTGCGCATGAAGACGTCCTAAACAAAAAAGATATAAGTAAAAACAAGATATGGTAGCATACAAAAAGGGACAAACAATAACAAAACAAAAATAGGGCGTCTACCTTGTCGAAGTAGTTGGTTACCAAGCTACGATCGGTTTGGTTACTGGCGTGGAAGAACATACGGTTTGCATACTTGATGCGGATATGCTGAATGTCTTCCTTGGAAAACAATTTGCACAGGTCTTCGTGTGGATCGAAATGCTCCATAGCCATCATTGTCGTCACGCCGCAATCATTGCTGTAATCCAAAAAAGACAAGGGACTCGGCTCATAAGGTGCAATAGGAAAAGACACAGCTGAAAAACTAATAAATATGGCCAAAAAGTACAAAAATACATACGGGTTGTCCTGCTTGGGGATTTTTCCAGTAACAGATCTGAACAGGCTGAAGTCAGGCTCGTTTGTTTGAAAAATCTCAGTCCAAAGAGCTATAAAATTAGCTCTCTACAAAAAATAAAAAAGGGATTAGTTAGTTAAATAAACAAAAATATAAATACGGGGTGACCTAGGAAAAATAGGATTTAAAGAGTATGAATAAAACCAGGAATCTACTTACTAGAGGGCCCTGAACTGAACGCTGAAAATCTGACTGTGCACTGTAATATGAGTCAAGATACACAAAAAGCTTATACTGGAAATCCACAACAAAGCTAAACCAATGCTTTTCATGGCAGATCGGGAAAAAAAGCTGCCGCATGGAAATTCAAAATGTCAGAGACAAAATGATGTATGCACCTATTTTAGAGAGGGGATACAAAAATCAAAGCAAAAAAAGAGAGGAAAGGATTCACTAACCCTGTCAGATAAATGAAGTTTCCTCCCCCTACTAGCAGTAGCAGCTCCAAGAAAGGAATTGCGCACCAAAGCAGCAATCGCATGTTCGTTGTTGTAACTGAGAATACTTTCCTGATGAGCAGCAAACAGGGAAAAAACTCTTACTGCCTCACTACCGTGAATAAAACTTATGACAATGAATGAAAATGATAAAGATACCAAAAACATACACCAATGTACGAGAAAAAGTAATGCCTCCCAGACTTGCTAGGGTGCTTATCTTCAAACAGCTTTCTACAAAAACATGGGATCAGAAAATTGTCGATGTGACCACCCGGCATAAGAGTCTGCCCCAGAGAAACGAAGCTGCAATGAACTCCATGGTATTGGATGGCGAAATCCCTGAAAAGGGGAAAAACACAATATATCAACCAAAATGATGAAAAGACTGAAGAGTACAGAAAAAACAGCTCCAAAAAAACCTAAAGAAAAAACACGAGGACCATACTTCTGAATTTTCTCCGTGTATGCGATATCAATGATGGCGCAGTAGTGCATGATTTCTTCGTCCGACACAGGAAACCTCGGATTGTCAGCTAAAGGTAAGTCTAAAGTCTTCTTTGGCTGAATGATGATAAACCGATTAGATGAAGAGGAATCCTTTGCTGGGTTCTGAACATATGGCAAAGCTTCTACATCTATAACATGAATGCCAATCGGCTGAATTGGGACAGCGGACACAGGCTTGCGAGCTGAATAAACATTTGAAAACTTGTTGCCTATCAATGATCTATTGTAGACTGCGTCGGTGTCCATAGCAAGATTGTTCTGCCGTTGCATCAAACTTGATGTACCAGTTATAGTTACCTCAGGGGACTTCTCGACCTTTACAATATAATGAAACAATAGAAATTAAAACGCAAACTAACAAAAACAAACTAAACAAAACGCACCAAGAAGAAGTAATCAAATACCAATTTGGGTTCTGGTGAGGTCACGCCAATGGGTATAGGGAATTGCTCCGTTCCTTCAAAAGACTTCACTGCAGAGTCCACCACTGTCTTGCTGGCATCCTGTGGATATATATAAATGAAAATTAAAACAAACAAATTAATTTGGGGGCCAGACTAAAATATCAATGCAGAAAAAGAACATTTGAAAAGACCATCAAAAGCAGAAAAGAACTCAAAAAATCACCTTGCCACCAGAGAACTGTGTTAGCCTCAAGCGCCCAATAGGCGAAATAAGATCAGCTTGGCACGTAGCATCAGTCTCGCAACCATCGGGCACTCGAATACTCAATTTTGACTGAACCTTTTTTACAGGAGGTACCTTTGGGGCTGTTACCAAATACAAGAAGAAAAGATACATAAGCAAGAAGGAGGTAGAAAAAGCTAACATTTGAATAAAAAAGAGTAATAGTACCAAAACACACGCGCATGGGCTACCTGTGGTGATCAAATTTTCATCAGCATTCATACTGGCAATGCCACCTGGTGTTTGTGCTACTTCTGGCACTGATACATTTGCAAAACTATGACGACCGTGATCTTGCTGAATGTGACTGATACTCTGAAAACAAAGGCCAGCATCTGATAAAACCTGGAAAACATTTTGAACCAGAAACCCAGGATTGTTGCTGTTGACCGAAGAGGATGAATAAAAACAATGTACGGTGTCGAATATGTCATCTATAACCTGTGTGAAAAGGGAAAAAGAGCAAACTAATAAAAAAACAACACCAAGAAAAAAAAGATAGTTCATAGTGGTATGGTGATGTTCAGTAACACAAAACGACAAAAAAGACAAACCTTCGCAGGTAAGACAGAATCAAATTTCTCGTGCATAGATATCTTTTGGCGTGCGGACAGAGGCTCGTCATGTGAACCGCAATGAGCACAGCATTTGATAGTTGAGGGTGCACCCTGAGTCACAAAAAAACAAATGATGATGATGATGTGAATAGAAGCACATTTGATAATGCAGCACAAAAAAAAAAGGAACTGAGTCAAACAACAAACTACATACATGTGAATAGCAGCCAGCAAGATCCTTCCTCATGCGCCTCCTTCCAAAACCTTTTCTTCCTTTGCGATCTAGATCAGAGTATGTCTTGATCATATCGCCACGCCAAGAAACTGACCTTGGAAGTCCAGAACCAGCAACATGGATACCGAAATCGAGGCAGTCTAGATAGTACACCTACAAAAAAAAATAGAAAGAAGGAATGAAGAAACGAGAGCGGAAATAGAAGGAAAAAAATCTTCAAAAACTGAGGATCGAAGAAAGAATGATAGAATCGTACCGCAAGACCGTAAGAACAGAATTCAAAAGACTTTGGTTTCCTCCCTTTTGACTGCATGTAGTTCAAAGTTTTTGAAACTCCAGTCATAAGATGACTGTGAACAAGCATGCAAAGGTCAAAACGCGCTGCTCGTTCAGGGTCTCCAAGTTGTGCGGTGTACTTTGTATCTATGGAATTGCAATTGGACGGGCAGAGGAAGCATGAATAGGCTACTTGCATAAAGCATGAGAAAACCTGCTTGTCATTCAGGGGGTCTTTGGACTTTAACTTGTTCCCAAAAAAGGTTATGTGAGGAGGCTCCGACAAGTTAAATAGAGACAGAATAAATTCCAAACCACCAGTACTGTCTTCAACCAAGCGAGAACCAGAGTTTGGCAGCCCGAGAACAAAATGAAAAGCATCTTTCGGAAAATGAATTATCTTGTCGCCAGCAATAATTTCAGAGCACAAAGGATCAACGCACAAAGCAAGCCAGCGAATAAAAGATGAAGGCAAATGAGTCTTGCTCAATGATAGAAGAAATCCAAAACCAAACTTCTCAATAACTGCCTTCTGCTCTAAAGTAAGCCGGTGCAATACTTCAAAAAAGTACTTGACAGAATACACCGAGTAAGCATCCTTCCCCACAACTTTTGACCTTTTGTTCTGTATAAGAAAATGACAAGAAAAGCAAGAAAAAACATAACTCAGACCCCAAAACAACAAAAAACAGAACATAAAAGCCTACTATCATCCAACATGGAAATAAAACTAATGAAATGAAGACCTCTCTCCATAAGTCAGATTCACTGCACAAATTGGACAAATCCCTCTTTACGCTCTTGATGGCCTGCAAAAAATCCAACATATAAGATGAACCCCAAAAACGAACTGAAAAAATCCCAGGGAATAGCACAAAAACATATAGAAGACGGTACCTGGTAGCTGAACAAATCAAACAAAGCATTGTCTAACGCCCTCTTTCTCTTTTTGTTGCCACTACCCTGAACAAGAGAAACACAGAAACAGAATAAAACAAAAAATCATGTGTACTGACATCAACTATGGGTCCTAGAAACAAAGACTGAAAATATCATAAGGGTGCAGTTACAAATACGTCATCACTCGATGAGGATCTTTCGTGACTATCGAAACCAGATGAAGAACATTCAGAAACGTCACCCCAATGAGCATGCGATCGAGCTCCCCTGCAGGAAAAATGCATTCTAGACGTAGTCATTGGTAGGGGGGAGTAACACTGAATTTGAAAACTGCTATATAAAAACTAAAAACCAAATGAAATAAACTGCGTGGTGGATGTCTGCCAATATTAGAGGAGGCATATCTATCTACAAACAAGACTTCGAATTATTATGATGCACTGCAGCGTATCAACTTGTTTACAAGAAAAATGACATAGTCTAAATGAACAACCGCTGCAACCAACTACTATTTGATACTCATCCTACTACACTTAAAAACAACTGATGGTACTCACTCAAAAACAAAGCTAGAACTGACTAAGAAAGCCTCTTTTTTTTTTTTTTTAGAAATGGGGAGAAGCCCCAGCCTCTGCATCACGAGGATGCACACAGCTTCTAAAGCCACTAATTACTAATGTCAAGTTAGATGTAAAATTTAGATGCCCAACAAAAACTTGGATGCAAATTTATTACTCTTGTCAAAAAAATTCAGACATTATTAGAAACATCATGGACAGATAATGATCTCGCAAAACATGAGATAATACTAGAGATATCTGAGCCACAAAAACTACAAATGAGGGGACAGTATTAGAAACATCATGGACTGATTCGTTACCAAACATTCAGAACTAAATGAGGGAACAGAGTACCACGAAACACCTAATTAGGGCAGTCAGAAAAGCAAATTAGACCATGTCATCCCCCTCCCCCACACCTGCCGATTAGAAACCCTAGAAAACAAATCAAACCATGCTAGAGATTCCACATCGCGTGGGGAGGATATCATCCACTAAATTGATAGTACAGAGAACCATGAGACATAGCTCGCCTGCTAGAGATTACGCATCGCGTGAGGGAGGATATCGTCCAGTAAAATGATACTACACAGAACCATGAGACATAGCTCGCCGCAGCAAAATTAACCTGAAAAACAGCGCGAGCGGAGGGAGAGGAGAATACGCACCTGCTACGTCGACGGCGACGTCGCTCACGGCCGGCTCCGCCATGGACAAACCTCGTTTGTCTACCACCTCCGGAACCCATCAGGCTCGCTGCCCCTGCGCCCATAGAGGAAAATGAGATGGGGTACGGGGGGAGGTGACCACCGCGCTAGAGACTGCCTGAACACCGGAGGGCTCACCGCAGGTATCGCGACGACGAGCGCCGCCGCAGAAATCGCCTCCCCGACGCCTTCCTCGTCGACTCTCCCCCAGATCTGTCCACTTCACGAATGAGGAAGAAAGAGACCAGGCGGTAGGCGGTACCGACTAGGCACGGAATTCAAAAAATAAAAAACGGTCCAACTAAACCATGACACAAAAAACCGGCGACCGAAAAAGCCAGGTAGACTAAGATGGTCGCTACAAGATTCGCGCCAGACAAAGAGACGGACGGCAGAGGATGTGACTGATGGCCAATTCTGTTTTCAGCTAGCTGAAAGATAGAATAAGTGTTTGTTTAAGGTACACGTACTGCTAATCTAAACTGAGTGCCTTTTTGTTCCCGTTTAACTATAATTACCTAGAATAAGATATTACTTTGCATGCCAATTTGAATCAATCTTCAATCTAGCCTAGTGCCAAATTTAAATCAAATCGTTGTTAATAGTAGAAATATATTTAAATTTCCGAAAATAGCTTTGTGTTGTTGCCAAGTATATGTCGGTTTGCTTATAATTGTTGTGTGCATCACTTTTATCGACAATTCTTATTCTTTTCCGAGAATAAGAATTGTCGATTTGCTTATGTGTGCAAAAGTTAAGATTATTTATATTAATGTAAGACAAACATATGATAATGAATATGCTATTTTTTGACACTTGATATATATAATACTGCAAGGGCAAACATGATAGCTTCGCCCCTCCTATATCTGAATCCTGGCTCCGCCCCTGGCGCCGACGCCCACCACGGCGCGTGGCTCGCTCTGTCCAGGCTCTATGGCCCCAGGGAGTACGGACATGACACCACCTGTGGGTCGTGCAGTTCATGGGTGCCCGCCTCCCTGCGGCTTCTAAGCCGCACGCCGCCATCCGCCAAATCGAGGCCGACATCGCCGCCCCTCCCAAACCGGCCTCAAGCCCGTCCACCAAATCGAGGCCGACATCGCCGCCCCCATCCCGCCCCTCCCAAACCCGGTCTCAAGTCCGTCCGCGCCGCCGCCGCCAGGCAACAAACAACCGCCATGCCCCGCCGCCAGAGAGGGCTCATGGCGCTGCCCCTGCTGCACACGGCGTCCCGGGGAGCGAGGCGGCGGGGCCGCACTATTCAGTCAAGTCACAGTAACTCGATGGCCAGGCTGCACAACTGTGTCATTTTTTCAGTTTAGTCCTTATCGTTATTATTCGAAAAATGTCCCTGTGAACAGATGCTTGGTCTGACATGTGGGGTCTACTCGGTGCCACGTTAGCAAATACGGCGCTCTACGTGCTCCAGTGATCTTGTACGACACACTTAAGCGTATTTTGTGATCAACACACTCATGCGTATTTGGTGATCGTAACTTGGTTATAGCTGTGTATGGTGATAACGGTGAGTGCGTATTTGGTGATCGTAACTTGGGTATAGCTGTGTATGGTGATAACGGCGAGTAATAAGCTCAAATACAGTGACCTTTGATGGATACTCTTATTACAAATACAAGGAGCATAGTGCAAAACAGCAGCAATAAAGTTGAGACGAATGAAAGCAACTCGCAGGTCACGAAAAATAATTCCCTCAGTCGCAAAATCCAGCTCCGTGCTCTGCAAAGCCTTGACAAGGATTTGAGAATCTGTCTCCACCACCACACGTCCCATACCATACCCCAATTAGCACCAGGCGACATGTGCAATGCGACCAAGCCCCGATCCCCGAACCTCACCCTCTGCCATCTCTGGCTACAAACCCCCAGCCTCCTGCAGCAGGATATTTAATGGAAGGCCAAACGTGATCTTACCTGAATATTTATTTACCCACCAAGAGCGCATTAATAGTTGAAAACACAACAAGCATGCAGGATGAAGACATTGCTGGACTAAGAAGCATATATTTCCAATTCTATATTAACAATACCCATCTATCCATCCAGACCAGACCATTATCACCAAACATGATATGCGGGCAAGAATTTTAGTCACCCGAAGAATCTTAAGGCAAGATCATCATTTACCAATGACCTGATACGAGCATAGTCTAACCACTTGTCAAAATTGTATGTTATCGACCATTCATATGGGCGGCTACACAACAGGCCTCGCCTGCTCCTCTTCAGTAGAGTCTTTCCGAGGCACGTCTTCGTTCATCGGAGGTCCAGAAGCATCATTTTTCTCTCCGTAGAATGACCTGACCCAGGCAAACCACCCAGGAGCAGCGTCAGCAGCACCAGACCCCTTTCCAGCGTCAGCAACATCACCATTCCCCTGCACAGCAACAGCCCCTCTGCTCTCCACCCCAGCAACAGCAACATCACCATTCCCCTGCACAGCAACAGCCCCTCTGCTCTCAACCCCAGCAACAGCAACATCTTCAGTCTTCTGCGCGGCCTCAGGCCGTGTGCCCAGCAGTCCCCCGGTAGATTCATAGAGGGCCTGAGGAAGGGCCGGAGGAAGTCGCTCTAATAGCACGTCCTCTACAGCCAACCTCAGCTCCTCCTCCACTGCACGTCTCCAAAACTCTTCACCGGTCTTCTTCTCTTCATTCTCATCAGGAACCTTGAAAACAGACGACAGAGAGTCCCACAGTTTCGCTTTCTCAGGATCGGCATAGTTGACATAAGCCAATACCGCTGCCCGGGACTTCTCATACTTTGAGCTTTTGTCAATTGCTTCAGGATTCCTTCTATACTCTGTATATGAGATCTTTATAAGCACGCCAGGAGCAATCACCCAGATCATGATCTTGCCGGTCTGGTGGCAGAGGCTGATGAATTCAGCTCCAGCATTGACAGAGCTCTTCCAACCCTGCAAATTAGAAAATATGAGCGTTGAGGAAACACAAAGTTCGCAGATGATCCCAACAGTAAACATATTGATAGGAAACCCTCATTATAGGTCATATAGTAACGCAGTTTGATAGGAACTTCTTTCCATGGAACCTCCATACAAGCAGGTAGATCATATAGTAACATAGTCACAATTACCTCGTAACCTCCTTTAACCTTGGCCTTTATCCCGGGCCACTTCTCCCGCACCACTGCCCCTGCCTGCCTCGCCGCATTGGCCGCCTGGCAAGCCTGAAAAAAAGTTAGGTTTGGTAAACGAGCTATACAGTTTTGTGAAAGACCATGACATAACAAAGGATCATGACTGGTTTCTCAGAAAGACCTGTGGTAAGTTAATATACTAGCTTGTAACAGTAAAAACAATTGCTAATTACTGGTTTTAAAGACAAAAAAATTACTGCCACAGTTTTGAACTAAAAGAAGGATATGCCTTGGAAAGGACTGTTTTGAACTACATGATGCACATATATATAACATTCTATAATGTAACAAGGCAATATTAATCTATGAGAAGATACAAATGTGAAGACCATAATATCCTACTTCTGCAAAGAGTTCCCATTAAATGTGAAGAGCAACTATCCTACTACTGCCAAATAAAACGTACCAAGGTGGTTGCAATGAATATATCCTACTGTATCAACACATAGGCTGAGAAAAATGCACTTCCAAGTTTTCAGGAAGTAGATAATAGTCCAAGTAGCAAACACATAAACGGACAAACCTATAAGATTAGATTCGTGAGGATTCCCTCAAACACCTCCACTAACAAAAAATGCAACTTAGGGATCAAATGAAAATTCAGTGTTTGTCACTTTGTTGTAGCAGTAGTATGGTTCTTGCAGACTACTGCTACAAAATTCAGGAACATGTGCAGAACAGTACAGGTCCACAAAGATATCCTCGCTTACTACAACTATGCACTGACCAACATTCATCATTCGATATCAAATCAAAAATCACTATTCAGTTTCATTCTGATAAGAACATTTTGAATCAGATGTATACTACTTGTATGTATTAGTACATGCCATGGAGCAGCCAAGAAATATAGATGGACAAAGTCGCAAGCCCAGGTGCAACACCACATGAATACACAAAGTCACTTTAGCATCTGACATTCAATAAGCACAACCATACCATTACTCGAGTATCATAGCAGTAATGCATCTTACTCTTCAGATCGGTCAGGCAAAAGCAGCATCACAGATTTCTTCTTACAGTCATCATACATCCATCGCTGCGACTACTACCACTACCAGTGGTTCAAGATAAGCAAGAAGACTTTCACAAGCGACTATCAGCAGCCATCTACCACTGCCATGAGGTATAGTTGAGGAGGAGCTGAGGTTCAGAATTAATATCTCCTACTGTATCAACACATAGGCTGAGAAAAAAAATGCACTTCCAAGTTTTCAGGAAGTAGACAATAGTCCAAGTAGCAAGCACACAAACGGACAAACCTATAAGATTGGATTCGTGAGGATTCCTTCAAACACCTCCACTAACAAAAAATGCAACTTAGGGATCAAATGAAAATTCAGTGTTTGTCACTTTGTTGTAGCAGTAATATGGTTCTTGCAGACTACTGCTACAAAATTTCTTTAACAACAAAACTGAGGCTGGTGGGATGCTACCAACCAATGTGAGTTCTCAGAAAACACTAAGCTAAGCTACATTGAATTATTTAACAGCAAAACAGAGAACAACCACCACACAAGTAGACCAAATTACCTAGTACAGAACCCACTGTCCTGTAAACTGGTGAAACAGAAAATCTCTTATGCAACATAACCAAGTAGATTTCAATCACATGTATTTACCAAGACAAACAGCACTCACTGCAGAATACATATATTTCAGAAACTGAATCACCTGCCAACGCTTCCAACAGGCACAAGGCAAAGCAAGAAAAGGTAATGGGGAACTGCTCAACGCTTCCAACAATTACAAGGCAAGGCAAAGCAGACTTTCACAAGCAACTATCAGCAGCCATCTACCACTGCCATGAGGAGCAGCAAACCTATACTGGGATAACAAGAATGAATATGCACAACTATACTGCTGTCTAAGCAAAATGCATGCTCTCTGTATACAATATATTGTACCTAGCAAAACGCTTGTTCCTTAAACAGGAAGGAGACCTCGGCACTAAATAGAATCAGAGAAAAAAAGAGATATATGTTCACAGAATCTCAATAAAGAAAAAAAAAGGTATACCAAACTAGTAGTATCTTGGATGAGCTACGTAATAAATTGTTTCTAATTCACCAAACCAATTCTCTTGACCCTCATTCTTAGAGAATCAGAAATGAGATGTAGGAAATACAATCTTAGCAATAGCCTAAGCAAGATTGATACTACTCAACGGCCATTTACATCAGATTCAGCAAAGGTCGATATGGTTTATCCAGAATACTTGTACAAAAGTTCAAGAACATGTGCAGAACAGTAGAGGTCCACATTATGATCCAAAACCATCACAGATACACAACGCAGGAGCATTACCCAGAGGACACGCATAATAGCAAGAAATGCAACTCCTACAAATTCAGATGAACGGGCAAGAGTGGCAGCATAGAAATTTCCTCTTACAACCACGACTAACACTGACCATCATCAAGACATCACTACCCATCAAACACTATATACTGTCCTGATTGATTCAGTCCAATTTCTAGAAAGCAGTAGGCATAAGAAACTAAGAACTTCTGCTCCAAACACCCAACAGGACCTACATACGCTGGAAAACAAAACAATTGCACAATGCATCTTCCTGTGATTATGCCAGATACTAACATGGAGGTAACTGGAACTGTGCTAAGATAAACAAGTATTTATCCAAACATTCATGGTACGTGTCAGCTCAACGAAAATAAAAGTAGCTTCTCTAATTCTTGAACACTAAGATTTTCACTGAATCAAACAAACAGCACATAAATACAAATCACATGGTTAGCAGGAGACCAGATTCGTAGAATTATACCGCCGACCCCCTTCAGATTATCTCCCCCACCCCGTCCCCGCTCCTCACGCCTTGCCCTCCCGTAACAACACACCCTGCAACATAACTAGCCTCCCATGCGCAGCCTCCTCCCTTCGAACCCCCCTCCTTCTAGCTCCTCCATTTCGGGCAAACCCTAACCTAACCGGGAAGATGGAATCGGAAGAACCCTAACCAAACCGGGAAGGTGGGATCGGAAGCTCACCAGACGGGGGCTGTCCTTGCCGCACCCATGGCGGATGGCCTTCACCAGCGGGCGGATCTTGGACGCCATCGCTGCCGGTCGCCGCGCGCTCTCGCCGCCGCGCGCTCACGCCGCCGCGCAGCCTCTTCCCTTCCCTTCTCTCGACTTGTGTTGGCGACTGGAGCTTGTGTTGCGTCGGTTTGAAGTATACTAGGCGCACTCCCCGACGTCCCCGTCTAAATCGGCTTGGCCCACTTAGCGACGCGCCGCCTGATGAATGGCTTCGTCGGCCTATGCGGGCCAATCTTTATGCGTTTTTTTTCATCTGAATATGTTTACAAAGCCAGAACAAACTTCAAATCTGAACATTTTTCCAGAACGTTTCATATATTTGAAGAACTTCCATATTTGAACAGTTTTCAAAGTATGAACAATTTTCTGAATCTGAACAAAACTTCAAATTTTAATAAATTTCAAATTTGAACAGTTATTCAAGGTATGAACAACTTTTTTTTTGTATTACGCCAGATATTTATAACTATTTTATTAATATGCGGGCTAAAATTTTCCGTTTATGCTTTAGCGATATTTTATATTCTGCTAGGTTAACCAATACTATTGGTGTGATCACGCCGGCTAAGGAGTAATGTTGATCAAACCGTGATAAGGCTATAACCTTATATATGTGAACTATTGATTGTCATGCATTACATGCATTTCACATAAGCATATAAATTCGAACTCGGGTAAATCCAAAACCATCACACACAACGAAACAAACAAACATAGAATAATGCAAGTGGATAAAAGTGCCACTAGTTAATTATAACTTATGTTACTTGAGTGTTGAATATTCTGAAATATGCAACTCGAGAACATAATGTTCTAGGAATTCTTATTCGATATGATAATATTCCGATAAAATATGATATAATTTTTTGGCTTCCAAAAATAGTCCCGGGGGCAAAGGGATACGGAGCGAGGAACAATAATAACATATTTGGAAGAATCTATGTAAATAATTTATTTCGACAAAAACTTTCAAGTAAAATTAATTCCTATCATATTAACTATGTCTGCCTGTTCGGAATAGTCTCAAGTAAAATTAATTCCTATCAGATTAACAGTAATAGAAACTATGTCTGCCTGTTTGTTCTCTCTTGATGTAGATATTATCTATCATGCAGAGACCATTCCGATGATACTCTCTCGTTATCCAGACCAACCATAATACACATCAAAATAGAACTGACTTAAGTGTGTTACCCTACAGGTTCGATAACGTGTAGCTATAATTAGATGAACTCATCAAATCACCAGCCAGGGTCAGATCCATGGATACAACCTGAATAACTGCTACCGTTATGCGAATAACACTCTATTGAAGATGTTAATTATTAATATATCATTCCCATTACTCACGGTACTTAACTTACCCGAGATTAAGTATTCCTGATATTTCTGTGAATCAATCCCTAATTCACTATATCTTTGTCTATCTCATTAACCGGTAAGTTTCCTTTTCTCGTTCCCGTAATCGGATATCCCACACGATGTAACTTTATCATGCATTGTATGCAGAACTTATTGGATATCATACATGCCGAGTGGGCCCTGGAAGTATCTCTCTTTTGACAGAGAAGTAATTTCCCATCTTGGAACATCAAGATATATGCACACCTTTGTAATCACCCAGTGACTGCCGTTATGATCACCCTTACGGCCGTGACGGTTGACAACACCAAAATAACTCTTCCAGTATGCACTACACTAATAACCTCATGGTCTAAGGATATGGTAAGTAGATAAAAGTGTCACTAGTTAATTATAACTTCTGTAACTTGAGTGTTGAATATTTGAAAATATGCAACATGAGAGCATAATGTTCTAGGAATTCTTATTCAATATGATAATATTCCGCGAAAATATGATATAATTTTGTGACTTCCAAAAATAGTCCTGAGGGCAAAGGGATACGGAGCGAGGAACAATAATAACTTATTTGGGAGAATCTATGTAAATAATTTATTTGACAAAAACTTTCAAGTAAAATTAATTTCCCACCAATACACATTTACTTGTGTGTATCACTAGCAGCTTAAATGTCTTGTTATGTGCACGTACTAGTCCATCCATGAGAGAAAATATCTCTTATTTACCATGAACTGTAGCAGTCAAATTCTTGTCTCTTAGATCATCTCCCCCCCCCCCCAGACCCCTTTTTTTGTGTTGGCGGCCGAAATAGCGCCGGTTTCTCCCACTCGCCACCCAAGAGCCCAAGTAGCGCCGGTTTGGGCCGAAGTTTCATCCGGCACACCCATCCCGATCCCAGTCTGTTGTTGGGCGATTGGGGGCACCATCGGAAGAGAAAACGCGCGTGGGCCAATTATATCGGCGAGACATCAACTATCCACCCAGATTCACCCTCCCGCACCACCTTTCCCCTCGCCGCCATGCTGACGCCGGCACCTCCCTCGATGCTCTGCCACAAACTAGTCGCTAGAAATCGGCGCCACCACTCGCCGCACCACCCCTCTCACCTCCGCCACATACAACCTCCTCGGGCAGCTTCGCGGCCAACCCGCCCGCGAGGTGTTCGGCGTTTTGCCTGGCCGTCACTCCGATAAAGAGGAGATGCTCGCCTCTCTGCCAGAAGACGAAGCCGACACCGAGGACGAAGAGCACATGATGGCCCTCTTCTGTCTGGTCGGTCTGGTCGAAAGGGAGGCAAAGCCTCGGCGCGGTGGCACGGTGCCAGGACCCTGCAAGAGCAAGCCGAGGCAGCGCCTGGAAGGCTGTTGCATCTTGTACTCCGACTATTTCACTGACGATCCCTTGCACGGCGAGACGGTATTTCGGTGTCGTTTCGGGATGAACCAGAAGCTCTTCATCAAGATTGTGCATGCCATCCGGGAGTTCGACACCTACTTCAAATGGAAGAAGGATTTCGTCGTCATGGTAGGCTTTACTTCACTCCAGAAGTGCACGGTGGCGATGAGAATGCTTGCATATGGTGCTCCGGGTGATACATAGGATGATTATCTCTGCATGGCCGAGTCCACCGACATTCAGTGTTTGTACAAGTTTTGCAGGGCAGTGGTGGCTGACACTGCCCGGATCCTCACCATGAATGAAGTAAGAGGATTTTCTGGGATGCTTAGAAGTATCGACTGCATGCATTGGGCATGGAAAAACTGTCCATTTGCATGGCAGGGGATGTACAAAGGAGCTTGCTGTGTGATACTTGAGGCGGTGGCTACACATGATCCTCACAATGACTTCAACTTTCTAGAGTGCTCGAACGTCTTCTCAAGCTTGTTGAAGGTCATGCTCCCTGGTGAACTACGAGATCAATGGGCACCAGCACACCAAGGGCTACTACCTGGCAGATTATCCAAGATGGTCAATATTTGTGAAGGCTATCTCAAATCTTGTGCCAGGAAGCGTGAAATCTTGGTATTCTCAGTGCCAGGAGTCTTGCAGGAAGGTTGTCGAGCAGACATTTGGTGCGCTCCAATCTCGATTTGCTGTTGTTCAGTACCTAGCTCTGACTTGGTTGAAAGATCAGATGTGGAAAGTGATGAATTGTTGTGTGATCTTGCATAACATGATCATTGAGAGCGAGCGGAATGACCTGGTGATTAACCCTAAACCATATTACCGACAGGGTCCTCCTACAGATGTTGATCACCAGATGCCAGCAACATGGGCTGCCTTTCTTGCTATGCGTCAGGAGATTCGAGACCCACAGATTCATCAACAACTGCAGAACAATCTGGTGAATCAATTGTGGAGGCGCAAAGGCAACACCAACACCTAGTTTGATGTGTTGTAATTTGTGTTTAAGAACTTGTTAAACTAATTGTGGTGAACTATTTGTGTGTAACTATTTGTGTATGTTCAACTATTTATGTGTTGAACTATTTGTGTATGTTGAACTATTTTTATTCATTTGCATATTCGGGAGCGCCAATTATTTCTTTCCCATCATTATAGCGACCAAGTTTCCTATAGTCCACCATTCTTGTAATTACGTTCCTAAAATCGTAACTACTCTCCGGAATTATTATCAGGAGCAGAATAGGTCTCCTTACTTTCCGGAATTTTTCTAAGAAACACGATTAAGTTTTCCTTCAATTACTTTTCCATTTGCTAAAATTTAGGATTGGTTTCCTTAGTTACTACAGTACTGGTTCCCTGCATGGCACACTAGGGATCAGAGGAGGATTGTACTTGTAAGATCCGGTCAGCGTAGGACAGACTATTTTCATCCTATTAAGTTGTTTATTTATGTTGGCCTTGATCTTGATTTTTTATCTGCATTTTCTAGTTTGTTTTTCAGGAAATTGTAGGTCTGGCGTCAATTTGCTAGGGTTGTACAAAAGGCATTTTTCTAGTTTGTTTTTCAGGAATTTTTTATCAGCTTTTGGCCGTTTCAAAAAAAAATTGCTAGGGTTGGAGAGAACGGAATGAAATTGACTCCGCTCACTTCTTGTACAAGATTACCTCTCTCATATAAGAGAGGTACAGTTTGTATTTGCAACACCAGCAATTGATAAGATTCATGTAACATGTCCAGCAAAATGTCAAGTAGGAAAACAGTAAGTTCTGGGTCTCTGAACCTGTTCGAGCAGCACATCTACCGTGCCTAGCAACACGCTAATCCACGAGCCGAACACTCAAGCCAGCACTGGTCGCCGCCGTTGGCCCTCTTCCAAAATCACCGTTGTCCTGCTCGAGGCCCGTCCTTGTTCGCCGTTGCTCCTCCTCTTTGCTCGTCTCTGCTCTTCCTGGTTGCGTAATACACATGGCCAGCAATCATACCCTGAAGCCACAAAGGTCTCAACCAGCACAAAGACGTCTAGGGTCAATGACTCAAGAGTAACAAGATCAAAAACTTTCAACTTCCACGAATCCTCGTGGAGAGCACAAACCGATGCACAAAGCAATGGCAAGAGCACAAGTGGTCAAATCCTTCACTGTCAAATCCTACCAAAAGCAACTAATACTTATGGGGGAGAAGAGAGGAAGAATAAAGAAAAACTCAACAAATGGAACTCAAAAATCTAGATCCAAAGAGTTCCTCTCACTTAGAGGAGAGATGTATTGGTGGAAATGTAGATCTAGATCTCCTCTCACTTTCGCTCAAAGATATGCAAGAATCATGAGAGGGATTGTGAGGAAGACAAGCTTTGCCAAGGTCAACAATGGAGGAGAAATAAGTGGAAAACGAGCTCAAGAGATGGGAACCGTTGGGGAAGAAGGGCCCCTCAAATAGGTTCCTCAAAAACCAACCGTTATGTGCACAAACGCGCCGGGGCGGTACTACCGCCCCCGGGAAGAAAGAACACTAAAACAGGCTAAAAAGGGCTCCAGGCGGCAGTACTACCGCCACGACAGCGGTACCGCTTTCGGTACCGCTGAAAACGGGCCTCGGGTGGCACCGGCGGTACCTCTGCCGGTACCGCGGCGGTACTACCACCACAAGGAAAACTGCAGGAAAGCCAAATACCAAAACGGTAATAACTTTTGCATCCAAACTCCGTTTTTGATGATTTTTGGCTAGTTGGAATCGCAACAAAGAGCTTTACAATATTATACAGAGAAACATGATAGTCCACGATGTGAGGAGGAAACCACAAGGAGAGAGTTTGACCTCTCTAGAGAAAGATAAGCCGATAAAACCTTGCGTTTGCATGTTAGTGGCAACAATGTGCAATTGTATATTACTGGGCATAATGTGCAATTGCACATTTATACAGTTAATATGCAATTGCACTTTTATACAATTAATGTGCAATTGCACTTTTATACAATTAATGTGCAATTGCACATTTGTTTGCGGAATAATACCCATGAGTCTACGGTTGCATGTTAGTGACAATAATGTGTAATTGCAGGTGTAACTTTATGCATAATTTTGTCATGGAGTTGTACGCTAATTTTTTTAAAAAAATACATAAACCCCATCAGCCCATGAATATTAGTGCTTCTTTAGACCCCAATTTAGCAAAACCCATTGATACGTCTCAAACGTATCTATAATTTTTGATGTTCCATGCTTGTTTTATACCAATTGCTACATGTTTTGCATCTAGTTTATATCACTTTTATACATTTTTTGGGACTAACCTATTAACAAGATGTCGAAGTGCCAGTTCCTGTTTTCTGCTGTTTTTGTATTCCAGAAAAGCTAGTCTGGAAATATTCTCGGGATTGGACGAAACTATACGGGGGTGCCTATTTTTCCAGAACACACCTGACGGAGTGAAGGAGCAGCAGAGGAGGGCCACCAGGAGGCCACACGCACCTAGGGCGCGGCCCCCCCTCTGCCGCGCCCTAGGGTGGTGTGGGCCCCTCGGGGGTCCACAGCCGCCGCCCTTTCGCCTACTTATTCCCCCCGACGCGAAAACCCTAAGTACCTGAGCAAATATCCACGAAAAGATACAGAGACGTCGCCATCGTCAATCCTAGCTCGGGAGGGTTCAGAACCTCTTCCCAGCACCCTGCCGGAGAGGGGAATCGTCACCGGAGGCTTCTACATCGCCATGCCTGCCTCCGGAGTGATGCGTGAGTAGTTCATCCTTGGACTAAGGGTCCATAGCAGTAGCTAGATGGTTGTCTCTCCACTTTGTGCCATCATGTTTAGATCTTGTGAGCTGCCCTACATGATCAAGATCATATTATTGTAATGCTACATGTTGTGTTTGCTGGGATCCGATGAATATTGAATATTATGTCAAGTTGATTATCAATCTATCTCATATGTTATTTAAGATCTTGCATGCTTTCCGTTACTCGTAGATGTTTTGGCCAAGTAGATGCTTGTAACTCCAAGAGAGAGTATTTATGCTAGATAGTGGGTTCATGTCTCCGTTTAACCTGGGACAGTGACAGAAAGTTCTAAGTTTGTGGATGTGCTGTTGCCACTAGGGATAACCTAACGATGCTATGTCCACGGGCATATGTGTTTGTTTACATTACGCACTTTACTTAATGCAATTATCCGTTGCTTGCAACTTAATACCAACGGGGGACTCGGATGACAACCCGGCGGTGGATTATTAGTCATAGATGCTGTTGGATAACGGTCTATGTATTATGTCGTAATGCCCAATTAAATATCATAGTAGTCAACATGTCATGTATATGCATTGTCACGCGCTCACTATTCGTCAATTGCCCAGCTGTAATTTGTTCACCCAACATGTTAGTTATCTTTTATGGAGAGACACCACTAGTGAATTGTGGACCACATTCCATTCTTTTACACTGATTAAACAACCACAAACTGCAAACTGTTCCTTTTTCATTCTCTGCAATTTAATACTCATTTTCCACACCATACGTTTAATCCTTTGTTTTCAGCAAACCAGTGAGATTGACAATCTCACTGTTTCGTTGGGGCAAAATAGTTTGATTGTGTTGTGTGCAGATTCCACGTCAACAGTCCAGACTCCCTGCGACAGTTATTTTTCTGGCGCCGTTGACAACCTTCTGAAGAGTTGTTGCTCCTACTGGTTCGATAACCTTGGTTTCTTTCTGAGGAAAAACTTGCTGCTGACTACATCATACCTTCCTCTTGGGGTCTCCTAATGAACGTGTGTTTCACGTCATCACCCATCAGTAGTCCAAGCCCAGTAACAACTGTCAGCGTTATATATTGCCCTTAGCGAGTCGGAGTGACTAGTCGTGTGGGCATGCCCATCTTTGGTTTGTTGTTTTTTCTCTGTTTCTTTTTTCCTGTTTCTTTCTTCCCGTTTATTTTCTATGTTTCTTATTCATTATTCATTTTTATGTTTCTAATTATTTATTTTATTTATTTCTGGTTTCACTTTTTTTCATTTTTGAAATACGTGAATAATTTTCATAAATTAAGTGAATGCTTTTTTATACCTGTGAAACTTTTTCAGACTGGTGGGGCATTTTTTAAAATAAATGATTTTTTGGAGATATATAAAAAGAACACCATACTTCTCTATTGGCGAGACAGACTTTTACCACGGTCGGCTCCATGCGAGAACCATCGTGCGTGACTTGTTTACTTTGGGCCGCTGTGTTCGTGGCGTTTTTGTTCTTTGACTTGTGTACGTGGGGAGCCTTTGGCCCGCGTGAGCGACTCAGTCCAAGCAATAGGCGCAAAATGCCCATAGGCGCTCGAGGCAGGCAGGGAGGGGAAATCGGGCTGCGTCCACGCTAGCGAAATAGGCTGACGTCGCTCGACCAAGAGGTAAGAGAAATCTCGGTCAATCGAGCGTTAGGTGCTCCCTTTCTTTATAACTCCTTCTAGAAAATCCGAGTCGACCCCGGAGGCAGCGATTTGGCTCTAGGGTCTAGATACACCCATTATGTAATTTTTCTTGTTTTCTTCAAAATGTCCAAAAATTTCAGAAAAAAATCCAGATGTACATTACAACATAATGTGTTAGCACAAAAAATAGCATGTGAAAAAACATTTTTTGTGACCTGTACAAAAAAGACAAAAAACTGACGTGTATAAAGACATTTCGGTGTGTCCGGATTTGTCTTTTTTTCACAGGTTGCAAAAAATATTTTTTCTTCGCATAACTTTTTGTGCTAACTTGAAATATTTTAAACTATGTGCGAAATTTTAATTTTGAATTTTTTAACATTTTGAAAATTGTTTTTTGGGTACTGGGTGCACCGTTGTGAATATCCGAGTCGACCCGTCCTACTTAACTTAGGACAAATCTAAAAGTTCAACTATTTTGCAATGGAGGCAGTAGGAAAACAAAAGTACTTAGAAAAAGTCCCTATATATAAGTTTCAATCCTACCAATCAAAAAATCGAAAAGTTCGTAAAAATTACAGCCCAAAATTAATCTCTCGAGTCTAAAAGTCCCTTACTGATTGATAGCCCAACAGTACGATCAAGTTATGATTCTGTTTCCTTGTCCATGTAAGTTTCTCAGCGCACGTACGATCGAGGTAAATAATAATTGGTCGGTACTAGAATAGACTAGGAAAAAAAATCATCTATACTTACTATTAAAAGAGCAAACATGTGTTGAGCTGTGTTGATACATTAAATCTGAGCTGTTCAATATTTGTCAACGATCCAGATTGTATACCTTTTCGTTTTCGTAGTAATTACAAGGTATTGCCACCGCAAAACAAACCCTGTCCTTCCTCCAATCTATCCCCTGAGACCTGCACGTCGTCAAGCCTGCCCAACCATCGACACGCCCGCCATGCACGCCGCCGCGCTGCCTGCGAGAGGACGCCGAGTTGCCTCCGCTCTGCACGACGGCGTCGACGGGGCTCCAGCCTCAACGCGAGCATGCATGCACCGTGACTTCTACCCCTGCCCGATGTGCTGCACCCGGCGGCCGCCTCGATCGGAGGGGTAGCTGGCGCTGCACCCAACACGGTCGTCGTGGCCGTCTCGCTGGAGTGGGGTCCGTAGTCCCCTCCCCTGTACCGCACAGAATCCCCATCTGTAGCCCCTCCCCTGTCCCGCACGGACTCCCCCGTGCCGATACACCCACCCCTCAACTCCAGTGTTGGTTGCCCTATTGTTGTTTGTAGAATTGGGTGAGCGAGGTTTGGGTGCTCGAGAATAGCCATGGCCGCCGATTTTGCACCAGCTCCACTCCCCCAAGCGGCAACATGAGCTTCACCATGAGCGCATCTAATTCGCCAAGGTCCTGTCCGTTCCCAGTTGGTCTATGACGGGCTACTCAAGAACTAGGGGCTCTTGAAGAGCTCATGTACGGAGTCTGATACTATGGAGCTCGAGCTGGATTCAGAAGGAAGCCCACTTCTCGGTATAGTTTTGTTGTCCTTGCAAGTTAAACTAAAAATCCATGTCAAATGATTTATTCTGGATATACTTTGTACGCTCGTTATCCATCTGAGTGATTTTTGTTGTTCTTCAGTTCCCAAGCAAAAGTACTCTGCATTTATATACCAGCCAATTAGGAGAAAAAAGCCGTGCTGTGATGATCGTGGAATGTGGCATCGGGCTATGATCATCCCATAAGGATTCAGACTACGACTAATTCAGATACCAACGGTGTCGTGAAGACAATGGAAGATGAATGCTCCTGATCTGAAATGCGTGTTGGTTGTTCTTTGTACTGTCTGTTGTTAACCCTGAATAAATTCTTCTTTGTTTTCAGAGTTTTTCTATTTTGATAATACTGAATGATGCAGTGTATCAATCAGAATTTGCAGGTTCTTGTGATAGCAGCTAGAGTGGCTGATTTCATTAGAATAACCGACCAGGGTAAGGAGGTTGATACCTGTTCTGAAATTAAGAATAGCTCTTGTTCAGAGGAAGTAGTCAACTTTAAATCTCCATATATTCGATTCACCGCTTATAATTTTTTTTTCAACATTACAACATTCCCTTCCCACCAGCAATATATTTAAGAGCGGTGGAATGTTTTTGCAGAATCCGTTTTAACCCAAGAATTTTTGGCGAGTGATGCCATGAGGTCTCTCATTTGTGTTGGCTATATCTGTAAGCATGTGTTGTTCAAAACCTGAGAATGGTACCTGCAACTGATCGACATGTTCAATTGTAGAAGCTGGAATGTATTAAAGACGATCACGCTTGAGCATTCTTAGAAGGTTCAAAATGTATACACTTGCTCCTTGTTGTGCCAGTCGTAGAAACACACCCTATGGGATCCTACTTGGCCAGCCACCTTGATATCGCTTCAGGTTTCCCTTCATTGGTTGATAAGTGCAAGCAATATGGAAGAGTCATGCGTACTGAAACAAATCATGGTAGCCTTTCTGACCGCATAATGAGCTAATATGAAGATTATTTAAGGGGAACGATGACAGTCTCCATTATGAGTATATATTTGACCATCATTTCGTAGATGCAAGATTATTTATGGGGAACTTGTTTTGATCGGTATGTGACACATTTATAGAAACATTATACCATTGAAAAAACATTCACACATTTAACAAAACTTATTATGTACTCACTCCGTTCCAAATTATAAGATGTTTTGACCACTTCAATGTTGACTAAATATAAACTGAAATGAGTGAATCGACAGTCTAATATGTATAAATACGTAGAATAAAGATAAATCTAAAAAGTCTTATATTTAGGATCGAATGGAGTAGCTGGTTTAAAATGTTTTATATTAATTTACAAGCTTACGGGAAGCTAGCAAGCGCTGATCCAGGTGACCCATAATATCTGTGCTGCTACGGAATAGGAAAAAAAAATACATTAGCAATTGTAGAATGTATATGTTTTTTATTTGGACATGTAGATTTTTTCCTATTAAATAGCGAGAATTGTCAATATGTGGCCTCCTCGGGATAACATTGTGTACATTTAGCCTCCAACTCTATTTTTGTGCTCGTTTTGTATTTTCTTCTCGACCCTCGCCACGTTAGAAAAGAAATTGTCATCTCTCTACCTCTTGTAGTCTTGCTACACCCCTAGACCGCATCCGGCTCCATCATTGTGATTTTACCTAACTTTGTCGTCCTCCCACTTCATATTGCATCACCCTGTCATCATTGTGTGTGTTTTCATATTTCGGGAAATCACCAAGATAATATTTTGGGTAATCAACTTTCATCATCTCCCACAATGAATGGTTGTAGAGTCACCAAGATAATAAATGTGGCAAACATGAATATTTAAATCTTTACTCCTTCACCCACATTAAACATCTCGCAATGGTGTCAAGGTACGACCGGCTTCGCTTCACTACATCCTTTATTGTTTGAATGTTTGTCGACTCACGTGATAAGTCAAACATTGATGTTTCACTTGTACCAACATATCTCCGTTTCTCCGCAACGATCTTAAAAGAACTTGACAAGGACAACATGCTTCACCTCCAGCCGTCTCTGATTTTGACTGTCCCATTAATTATATTTGCATCCAGACATGTCGCCATAGTTTTGACGCGCTAATGATGAATATTGTTGAATTTTCGTTTACCATAATATTGCCCTAGCTTCAGAACAGCTGATGGTGTTTTGACGCGCTAATGATGAATATTGTTGAATTTTCCTTTACCATAATATGCTCTGCATCTCGTCGGTCTTATCTTGGTCATGACTCATGAGCCTTGGTCACATCAGAAATACTTGATGCACCGACCATAAACAAATATATGTCATCATTGGAAAGACGAGCTTCACCATATGAAGTAACAAATTAACTGATTGAAATATGAACTACAATTTGAACAAATGTAGCAAATCAATTTCTTGTGTGTTCTCCATTGACCAGGCAAAGAAAGAGCGGAGCAGTAACCCAGGAGACCCTGCATGTTCTCCATTGACCATCCACTTGCTGCAGAAAAGAAAGAGTGGATCAGTATTTTGCTCGCACAAACGAATGACAGTTTGGCGAACTGCAGAGCAGCAGCCGGGGTCAAGCGGCGCTGACGTGCCGGCCTTCCCGTCTCCCTTCTAGATTTGTCCTCGAACTAACACCAGCTTGAAGACCCCAAATTGGAGTAGCCGACCTACCGGCGGGTGGATGCCAAATTAGAAGCCACCACACCGTTGGAGTCGCCGGCATAGAGGAGGACCATGGATTTGGATGTCTCGAATCTGATTCTCCAGCCCACTGGCAGAAGCGCGCGCGTGTCGATGTGGTGGCGCGGTCGGAGGCCGGCGGCCAGCGTGGCCTGTGGCGGTGGCGGTGGGGTTCGAATCAGAGGATTCGGTCGTGTCTGTTGGCGTTGAAACGAGAGGAATTCTCGTGCCACAGAAAAACGGTTCGGAAGTTAAGTTAGGAATGCGGGTTGAGTATCAGATTTCTCAAGGGGCTTTGTGCAAAAATGCCGACGCACGGACGTACGTACGGTCGTTAAGGCATACTATATATACTTGCAAACTGCCCGTGCGTTGCAACGGGTGTAAAATAAATGATGCCACCACAAAGCTAGAAAATAATATATAATGAGTACCACCCAAGCATCTTAGGTTTAACTTTGGTTTATGTTTTATATCATTTGAGATATATGGTACAATTTCGCTTCAGATTTTGTTCAAAACTTGTTCCACACCATATTACAACCATCTCGAAAGAAAATAAAAGACCAGTTAAAATCGAATCTTTGTTTGCAACATGGTTATCTAGAAGTATGAAACCAGGTTTCATTTTAAGGATGAAATCTCAGTGAGGTTTCTAGTGCAAGAAATTTGAGAAATTACTACATGTTGTAGTTCACAAGGTAAAAAAGATTTGCAAATAGAAAACAACAATGAAATTATATCATGTACACACATGAAAAATACACACGGGCCTCTCCTACTGTAGCATCTAAGTCCGATACACCCATGTCTTGCGTATAAATATCCGGTCATGCCATGCAACTTATGTGGTTACCTTATTTCATTCAGTACGATCGTCATCCAGAGTACGACACAACCTTTAGGTCCAACCTCAAAGGTTTGCAGCTAATTGAGGATCATATGCCCGTGCGTTGTCACAGCCATTATAGTTTTTTTATTCGACACACATGTAAAGAGAATAATGCGCATGAAAATTCAAATGCAAGTGAAAATTCGTGTATTTGGAGAGCATTAAGATTCCACTTCATTTGAAAGGTCGATAAAAACTATAATACTAATATTTACTTTATGATAGGCTTAAAATAGGTCTACAGTCACCCAAGTGAGATAAGCACTTCGCCCAACCGAACACACTCTTCCCCCTGTTATCGCTGATATTCCTCCTGTTGCCCCACAATGCTGAAACTGATCTGCGTACCGAAGCAAGGTTGGCACATGAGCTCACGCGAGAATTGTTTGGTTCATTTGCAAGTTTGTAAAAATGATTTCAAATGTGGAAGTACCTAGTAGCTATCATAAGGGCCTGTTTTGTTTTCATAATGGTTGGTTCTTGAACAATGGTGTACATCCATAACAGGTTTGTGTCAATTAGCTTCTTCTTTACATGTTTACATTAAAGTTGTTCCCTTAATAGGTTGGATGCATTTAGTCCTCCATTTTTAAGGATCAAACCATTATAAGATGCATGATCTAAACATTCTATGATCACATCAACATACCATCAGACTCCAGTATTTTATAATTACACAAGACTGGTCATCATATTATATGATTTCCTCTAATTGTTTTTCACAAGACATATTTAATTATGCATAGGCATTGAGAAAGGCATAAATCTATACGGATGGTAGGAGGAGATGATCCTAAGGCTCCTACCTTAGGATAACTAAATTTAAGAGAGATTTGCACCGCCAATTTCCACAACTATATAGGTTATGTCAGTAAAAAAAATTATGAGGGACAATTTCACTGGTATCATGCCGTTGCAGAACACTCAATCTTGATAAAATCAGAAGAAATACAAAATCAAGAATGACAAAATGAAGTAGCTAAGATCAGTATCCTGTCCATATCATATCTACCGAATAGTGTACAGTAAAGTTTGATCATATAGCAGCGAGTTCACAGTATCACTGTAATTACTTCGACACCATTCTGTTAAAAAAAATACTTGGTTGACATGAGCTTCCAAGTACCTAGATCTTATGAACTTATCAGGTTAAAGCTGTGCAGAATACTTGTAGACCTGACATGAATACTATATACACTAACATGACCTAATTGGATCAGCATATGCAAGTATTCAAGCGCAGATAAACATGACCTCACTGTGTTGGAAGGAGATGCAGTAAGGTGAATTTCGTTTTCGTCCAAGCCGTCCACGGGTCAAGCTTCTGCTGCTGCTTCTCCTTTCAGATCAGGTGTAGGAGTCACGCGCATGGTTGGCAACTTGGCATCCGGCCGTTGTTTCCGGCCGGCCGCACCGAGGTTGGATCAACCTCGAATGTCCTCAATATTTCCGACGCCCACCATGGTCAGCACCAGAGCTCCAGACGCGCGGGGGCGGAGCAGCTCGGGCCGGAAGAGAGGGTCGGGGCGGGGGTTCGGGGAAACGGCCGCTCCGTTCCACCGGTCAGATAAGGGAGGCGGCGCCGCTCGCCGGAGATCGGAGCTCGTGCTGGGAGGTTTGGGGAATGAAATCACGGGAGATCGCCTTCCCTGCCTCCCTGCTGTCCATCCCCTTCCCCTGATGGCGCTCGAAGACGCCTCGCGTGGCCTGGAGCTGTCGTGCTTGGGGGGAGCTCGCCTCCCCTCCCTTGCTGGCGGCTCTCCCCTTACTCCACCATGGCGAGCACGGCGTCCGGCTCCGGCCTCGATGACCTCTCTCCCCTTCGTCCTTAGCAGGGAGTCCGGCTCTTGTTCCCGGAGGGGGGGTTCCAGCAAGGCGGAGCGGCTGACGGAGACGGCGTACCGGCGGCAGGGAGCGGCGGCGAGGGGTGCGGCCTCGCTGGAGAACGAAGAGGCCACGGCCGCACGGGACGCCTTTCCTCTGGACTGCGGGTTGATTTCCCAAATGCGGAGGGGCCAAATTGTAAAAGTGGCGACGACGTACCACGGTCGTTTATGCATATTATTATAGTATAATATACTCCCAGGCGTACATACTTCCACCTTTTAACGGGTCCTTTGGACTGGATATAACCCAGGAGCAAATTAACTAAGTAATAAAAGATAATATTTAACTGACCGCTGTGCATGGCTGCATGCAACAAACTATCGCATCGAGCCACTTGATCCTACAATCAAGGGACCGTGTGTACTACTCAATATTTAAACTTGAGGGTACGGTGAGTATTTATTTGGTAGTGTAAAACATGCCTTCTCCTTTTATTTTTGGATGAACGGAACTTTTATTTTTTGCAAGACGTGTGGAACATATTTGAAGCTTGTTAGAGAATTAAGAAGTATATACTGCAAGTTCAAAAAAAAGGTATGTACTGCTCTTCGAAGGGTATATACTGATTTTTCAAAGAGGGTATATACCGAGATTTCTTAGGGTGAGTATGCACTATTTGTGCATATGCATTCATCAAGCTAGCTAATTATATACAGCTCAAGAATAAATTGATTTTTGTAAGGCGTATAGATTCTTCTTCAAAAGGTATATACTATTTTTTGTGACCAAGTATATTCAACATTTTTGTGGAGGAGTATATACCACATTTTTGTGACCAAGTGCATGGCTGCATGCAACGAACTCTCGCTTTGCAGTCAAAGAAGTATGTAATTTTTTTCCAAAGAAGTATATACCTTTTTTTCAAATAGAAGCTAGCTAATCTTCCTTCGTCATATCTTTGGCGTCGCTTTTGTTACCAAAGAAGTATATACCTTTCTTTGAAAGAAGTTTATACCTACTATTTCCGATGAAGTATGTTCAACAAAAAAGGAGTATATGTCCATTACATTAGCAAAACAATTGATGATACATACTGATGTTTTATTGAGCATATACTCCATTTGTAGAAGAAGTATATACCAGATCCAAAGAGGTATATACTGCCAAAAAAAGATATACGCTATTCGTAAGGTAGATAGTACGTAATGGATCATCGCCGCATGCCGTCTCCATCGTCGAGCCGCGGCTGGCTCCATGTCGTCTCCGTCGTCGGCCGCAGGTCGTTGACATCGTCGAGTCATCGCCGCTGGCCGCATGTCGTCTTCATCGCCGGCGACGACATGCCATCTACGTCATCGAGCCGCTGGCCGGCTGTAGTCGACGTCGTCTGTTCCATGTCATCTCCGTCGTCGATCCGCCCCTGGCCGCATGTCGTCTCCGTCGTCGAGCCTCCCCTGGCCCACATGTCATCTCATCTCCGTCATCAAGCCGCCGCTTGCCGCCGGCGCCATCGTCGGCCGCAAGTCGTCTCCGGCGTAGAGCCGCTGCTGGCCGCATATCGTTTCCATTATTGAGTCGACCGCCAGCCGCATGATCGGTGATCTAGCTGGCCATCACGTAGCTGCATGTATATAGAGAGATTAGTTAGCAGGAAGTCATTGATGCGTCACATGTATTGAAAAAACCACTTGGATCCATGTGTATTACTAGATCTATGCGTACCTACCGGATCGATCCTCCTCCAGGCTCCAACAGCCTGCAATCGCGATGGAAGTCATCGTCGTATCGTCTTCGCTGACGACGGCGTACCTAGCAGGAGCGGATTGTGGAAGACATTGAGATAGGTATCATATACCACCTATACCGGAAGACATTGAGATAGGTATCATATAACCCGTACGTTTGTGGAAAAAAAAAAGCTAGCTACATACCCTCACCATAGATCGATTAATATCTCATGATCTTCATACCAGCCGTGTACAGGAAAAAGGCTAGCCACATACCCTCACCATAGAATCATACCACGTAAGCTTCCTATGCATCACCCGTTAAAAACCCTAGCTTCATACCCCGTGAGTGCAGCATATACCTGGGTAACTGGAGTACGCGGAAGTATACGGAGGACTGC